>JAOWCC010000745.1:0-130830 GCA_030867875.1 Actinernus sp. WN-2022
AGTTCCAAGATTAGTTTTATGACGAAGGTGTGTTCCGGTCTAGTCGATTATCAGTTGGACTTCGAGCTATTGCAGTTCCAATACGACCGCTGGTTGTTTAAGACCGTGAGTGGAGCTATTGCAGCAGGCAGAAAGTTGAAGTGTTCACCGGCCAAAGCTTTGGACGCGAAACTCTTTAGTCCTGAGTTCTGGAAATGGAAACACAGAATGTTGTTGGATGCTTTAGATCAATTTGGCTTTCCTTCTGTGTTCGTTACTATTAGTCCTTTTGAGTGGACATTTCCTTGGCCTAAGTGGCTTGAGGCAATCCGTGCTGAAACTGGTAAAGGTCCAACGAAACTGTCAGCTTCAGAGACGTTGCATATTAGTCATGTTATAGCGCAAGTAGTTCGAGGATATCTTTGTGGGTCGAATGATGAACGGTGGAAGGGTCACGTCTTTAGTAATACGAAACGTGATGTGCCGAACGTGTTAATCTATTTTTATAGGTTTGAATTTCAACAGAGAGGAACGGTGCATTTGCACTTGCTAGTGTGGTTGAAGAATTTTCGCAACATTTCCTCTCAGTTGGCGAGGGCAGATATCCCGTGGGAAAGGCGTGAGTTGGCGTATTTAGTGACGAAATGTCAGAAATCGGACAAACCGGCTAACGCCCTTCAGACGGAGCGCACTCACTTTGAGAAAGACCTCGAGAATAATATCTGTTTGAAACTAGCACATCCGGCTGATGCGTTTGCCGTCAACTTGCGGTCATATTTGGTAACTGTGCTGGGAACACTAAAATGTTCCATGGACTTTCAGTCCACTGATGGTAGATCAATGATTCTCAGATATGTGTCTGCTTACGTGTCTAAATGGCAAGATTCTTATAGTAACGAAGGGCTGTATTCCCGGCATGTGTTGCCGTTTCAGGCTGCGTATCGAATGTTACGTGAATTCAGGCCGTGTGAACCGGAAATGTGGCTGACTTTGAGTGAGTGACATTTTCTATATTTAGTTAGAAATATTTTTTTTATATTATTATCATTATTATTACAAAAATATACTAAATATAGTAACACAGAAGGAAATGCCTTATTTTATATGTTATCTATTATTCACTGTTACATATGTAGTACTTTATGTTCACTGGTGTTATGAAATATATTATAAATATTTGCAAGAACGCAAACAATTTCGTGTTTACAATATTCCAAAACAATATTGCCTAATTCTTTAACAAATCTTAGTTACATCTTGTTCCATTTGTAGTTACATTTGTGAAGAACAAATACCATAAACAGTGTTCTTCAGTTTTCCATAAACTAAACGAAAAAATAATACTATTGTGTAATTGTTGAGAAAAATATTGTTACATGTGGTAACAATAAACTAAAACGAAATCCTCTTATTATTCTTGATCCATTTGTTGTTACACTTTTTATATATAAATACAATTAACAGTATTTGAAAATATTAAAGTAAAGAAACTATCAAAACAAGTATTGTGTAATTGTTGAAAATATATTGTTACATGTGGTAACATTAAACTAAAACGAAATCCTCTTGTTATTCTTGAACCACTTGGTGTTAGTGTTCCTATATAAATAAAATTAACACTATTGTCTAATAGTTTAACAAAGTATTTCTAAATATTAAAGTAAGAAAACTCTCAAAACAAGTATTGTGTAATTGTTTAGACAAATATTGTTACATCTCGTAACAATAAACTTGGTGATTAGAGAGAGAAGCAGAAAAAGAATAGTTTATTGGTAAGAACTCTAGTGATCACCGGGTGACTACATTGATTGACGATTAAAGCTAATTAACGTATGCAAATGTTCGATTGAACATGCGTAGTCTCTGACACAGTCGTGGTTGCTAGGATGTTGTTCTGGTTAGGTTTCCTGCTATGGACTTCATCTGCGTAGCGTAAGTGTGGTGTCTGAGATTGATTGGCGGGAAGAATCGATACTTGAACGTGATGCTGGTGGGTGGAGATGCATTAACGTTAGCTTGTAACTTCTTTTTTCAATCGCCTGTCAGGTCGGAGTTATCGTCGCTTCGCAACCGTAACCAATCACAGACGGTACGACCTGCGTTGGTTTGAGGCCGGGTATGGGCGGCATAGCCCTGAAAATCGGGGAGCTGGTTTCCCTGGATGGAGGAAATGCCATCCAAAGGCAAGAGAACAACGAAAGCCAACCAACTTTTAAGTTGTGTTCACTATTATTATTATAGCTATTATTTTGAACGATCAGTACGTTCTTGATGTATGTTCATTTCTCTTGTTTCTTTGGAAATGCTGTCCCAATTTATATAGGGTGTTGACACTCTTTTTGGACATTTAGAATTAGGGAGTTGCGTTCTTGCTTGTGATCTCATATTACTATTCCAGTTGAACCGATGCGTGTGTTGTACATTTCACAATTATGCCTTGGTCGGAAGGTGATGCTGTCGTGTTTTGGTCTGGTCGTGAAGCGACTTCTATAAAGAGTGAGAGGGAATTAGCGCGAGAGAGAAGTCATTTGGTGCGAGATACTAGTTCCAATATCGCCAAAGAAGAACGCAAGAAACGCGAATTTTGGGCGACTAATGCGTTTCACGAGGATGAACAACGTGTTGCTGGGAGAGATGTTGTCCAGACCACAATTGAACATCCGTTTGTTTGGATGAAGAATTCATCGTGGTCGTATTGTGCCAACTGTCATACGGTTGTAACGCAAAATCTAACGCCGTCTTTTGCGAAAAGGCCAATTACTAGATGCGTGAAAAGGTGCAAATGCACGGCCAACCGATATCCCGTTCCACGGGTTCATGAAATCCCATCCCAACTGAAAGGTTTAACCAAAACAGATGTGCTAGTGTTGCGTCCGTTAGACGTACACTCTGGGGATTATGAATGCATGGCCAATGGCTATCGTCTTAAAAACGCTATTCTGCGGGTCAGTTTTAGCGAAACGTCTGAAGAAGAGAAAATCCATCGATTAACTGATGAGGTGGCTAAAGAGCGATGTACGATAGCGTATGAATATTTGATGGTTTGTCCTGACTCGTGTTATCGATCGTATGTGAGGAAAAGGTTTGCCTTTTTAGAGGATGGGAAATCCTTCAATGTTTATGAACTGAAGGCCAGTAAAGGAGTGGAGTGTGCTCTGTAGCCACATCTCTATCCGTACGAAAGCTGGTGCGATTCAAACCTGGAAGGGAACGAATCGAGCCTCAGTTCCAAGATTAGTTTTATGACGAAGGTGTGTTCCGGTCTAGTCGATTATCAGTTGGACTTCGAGCTATTGCAGTTCCAATACGACCGCTGGTTGTTTAAGACCGTGAGTGGAGCTATTGCAGCAGGCAGAAAGTTGAAGTGTTCACCGGCCAAAGCTTTGGACGCGAAACTCTTTAGTCCTGAGTTCTGGAAATGGAAACACAGAATGTTGTTGGATGCTTTAGATCAATTTGGCTTTCCTTCTGTGTTCGTTACTATTAGTCCTTTTGAGTGGACATTTCCTTGGCCTAAGTGGCTTGAGGCAATCCGTGCTGAAACTGGTAAAGGTCCAACGAAACTGTCAGCTTCAGAGACGTTGCATATTAGTCATGTTATAGCGCAAGTAGTTCGAGGATATCTTTGTGGGTCGAATGATGAACGGTGGAAGGGTCACGTCTTTAGTAATACGAAACGTGATGTGCCGAACGTGTTAATCTATTTTTATAGGTTTGAATTTCAACAGAGAGGAACGGTGCATTTGCACTTGCTAGTGTGGTTGAAGAATTTTCGCAACATTTCCTCTCAGTTGGCGAGGGCAGATATCCCGTGGGAAAGGCGTGAGTTGGCGTATTTAGTGACGAAATGTCAGAAATCGGACAAACCGGCTAACGCCCTTCAGACGGAGCACACTCACTTTGAGAAAGACCTCGAGAATAATATCTGTTTGAAACTAGCACATCCGGCTGATGCGTTTGCCGTCAACTTGCGGTCATATTTGGTAACTGTGCTGGGAACACTAAAATGTTCCATGGACTTTCAGTCCACTGATGGTAGATCAATGATTCTCAGATATGTGTCTGCTTACGTGTCTAAATGGCAAGATTCTTATAGTAACGAAGGGCTGTATTCCCGGCATGTGTTGCCGTTTCAGGCTGCGTATCGAATGTTACGTGAATTCAGGCCGTGTGAACCGGAAATGTGGCTGACTTTGAGTGAGTGACATTTTCTATATTTAGTTAGAAATATTGTTTTTATATTATTATCATTATTATTACAAAAATATACTAAATATAGTAACACAGAAGGAAATGCCTTATTTTATATGTTATCTATTATTCACTGTTACATATGTAGTACTTTATGTTCACTGGTGTTATGAAATATATTATAAATATTTACAAGAACGCAAACAATTTCGTGTTTACAATATTCCAAAACAATATTGCCTAATTCTTTAACAAATCTTAGTTACATCTTGTTCCATTTGTAGTTCCATTTGTGAAGAACAAATACCATAAACAGTGTTCTTCAGTTTTCCATAAACTAAACGAAAAAATAATACTATTGTGTAATTGTTGAGAAACATATTGTTACATGTGGTAACAATAAACTAAAACGAAATCCTCTTATTATTCTTGATCCATTTGTTGTTACACTTTTTATATATAAATACAATTAACAGTATTTGAAAATATTAAAGTAAAGAAACTATCAAAACAAGTATTGTGTAATTGTTGAAAATATATTGTTACATGTGGTAACACTAAACTAAAACGAAATCCTCTTGTTATTCTTGAACCACTTGGTGTTAGTGTTCCTATATAAATAAAATTAACACTATTGTCTAATAGTTTAACAAAGTATTTCTAAATATTAAAGTAAGAAAACTCTCAAAACAAGTATTGTGTAATTGTTTAGACAAATATTGTTACATCTCGTAACAATAAACTTGGTGATTAGAGAGAGAAGCAGAAAAAGAATAATTTATTGGTAAGAACTCTAGTGATCACCGGGTGACTACATTGATTGACGATTAAAGCTAATTAACGTATGCAAATGTTCGATTGAACATGCGTAGTCTCTGACACAGTCGTGGTTGCTAGGATGTTGTTCTGGTTAGGTTTCCTGCTATGGACTTCATCTGCGTAGCGTAAGTGTGGTGTCTGAGATTGATTGGCGGGAAGAATCGATACTTGAACGTGATGCTGGTGGGTGGAGATGCATTAACGTTAGCTTGTAACTTCTTTTTTCAATCGCCTGTCAGGTCGGAGTTATCGTCGCTTCGCAACCGTAACCAATCACAGACGGTACGACCTGCGTTGGTTTGAGGCCGGGTATGGGCGGCATAGCCCTGAAAATCGGGGAGCTGGTTTCCCTGGATGGAGGAAATGCCATCCAAAGGCAAGAGAACAACGAAAGCCAACCAACTTTTAAGTTGTGTTCACTATTATTAGTATAGCTATTATTTTGAACGATCAGTACGTTCTTGATGTATGTTCATTTCTCTTGTTTCTTTGGAAATCCTGTCCCAATTTATATAGGGTGTTGACACTCTTTTTGGACATTTAGAATTAGGGAGTTGCGTTCTTGCTTGTGATCTCATATTACTATTCCAGTTGAACCGATGCGTGTGTTGTACATTTCACAATTATGCCTTGGTCGGAAGGTGATGCTGTCGTGTTTTGGTCTGGTCGTGAAGCGACTTCTATAAAGAGTGAGAGGGAATTAGCGCGAGAGAGAAGTCATTTGGTGCGAGATACTAGTTCCAATATCGCCAAAGAAGAACGCAAGAAACGCGAATTTTGGGCGACTAATGCGTTTCACGAGGATGAACAACGTGTTGCTGGGAGAGATGTTGTCCAGACCACAATTGAACATCCGTTTGTTTGGATGAAGAATTCATCGTGGTCGTATTGTGCCAACTGTCATACGGTTGTAACGCAAAATCTAACGCCGTCTTTTGCGAAAAGGCCAATTACTAGATGCGTGAAAAGGTGCAAATGCACGACCAACCGATATCCCGTTCCACGGGTTCATGAAATCCCATCCCAACTGAAAGGTTTAACCAAAACAGATGTGCTAGTGTTGCGTCCGTTAGACGTACACTCTGGGGATTATGAATGCATGGCCAATGGCTATCGTCTTAAAAACGCTATTCTGCGGGTCAGTTTTAGCGAAACGTCTGAAGAAGAGCAAATCCATCGATTAACTGATGAGGTGGCTAAAGAGCGATGTACGATAGCGTATGAATATTTGATGGTTTGTCCTGACTCGTGTTATCGATCGTATGTGAGGAAAAGGTTTGCCTTTTTAGAGGATGGGAAATCCTTCAATGTTTATGAACTGAAGGCCAGTAAAGGAGTGGAGTGTGCTCTGTAGCCGCATCTCTATCCGTACGAAAGCTGGTGCGATTCAAACCTGGAAGGGAACGAATCGAGCCTCAGTTCCAAGATTAGTTTTATGACGAAGGTGTGTTCCGGTCTAGTCGATTATCAGTTGGACTTCGAGCTATTGCAGTTCCAATACGACCGCTGGTTGTTTAAGACCGTGAGTGGAGCTATTGCAGCAGGCAGAAAGTTGAAGTGTTCACCGGCCAAAGCTTTGGACGCGAAACTCTTTAGTCCTGAGTTCTGGAAATGGAAACACAGAATGTTGTTGGATGCTTTAGATCAATTTGGCTTTCCTTCTGTGTTCGTTACTATTAGTCCTTTTGAGTGGACATTTCCTTGGCCTAAGTGGCTTGAGGCAATCCGTGCTGAAACTGGTAAAGGTCCAACGAAACTGTCAGCTTCAGAGACGTTGCATATTAGTCATGTTATAGCGCAAGTAGTTCGAGGATATCTTTGTGGGTCGAATGATGAACGGTGGAAGGGTCACGTCTTTAGTAATACGAAACGTGATGTGCCGAACGTGTTAATCTATTTTTATAGGTTTGAATTTCAACAGAGAGGAACGGTGCATTTGCACTTGCTAGTGTGGTTGAAGAATTTTCGCAACATTTCCTCTCAGTTGGTGAGGGCAGATATCCCGTGGGAAAGGCGTGAGTTGGCGTATTTAGTGACGAAATGTCAGAAATCGGACAAACCGGCTAACGCCCTTCAGACGGAGCGCACTCACTTTGAGAAAGACCTCGAGAATAATATCTGTTTGAAACTAGCACATCCGGCTGATGCGTTTGCCGTCAACTTGCGGTCATATTTGGTAACTGTGCTGGGAACACTAAAATGTTCCATGGACTTTCAGTCCACTGATGGTAGATCAATGATTCTCAGATATGTGTCTGCTTACGTGTCTAAATGGCAAGATTCTTATAGTAACGAAGGGCTGTATTCCCGGCATGTGTTGCCGTTTCAGGCTGCGTATCGAATGTTACGTGAATTCAGGCCGTGTGAACCGGAAATGTGGCTGACTTTGAGTGAGTGACATTTTCTATATTTAGTTAGAAATATTTTTTTTATATTATTATCATTATTATTACAAAAATATACTAAATATAGTAACACAGAAAGAAATGCCTTATTTTATATGTTATCTATTATTCACTGTTACATATGTAGTACTTTATGTTCACTGGTGTTATGAAATATATTATAAATATTTACAAGAACGCAAACAATTTCGTGTTTACAATATTCCAAAACAATATTGCCTAATTCTTTAACAAATCTTAGTTACATCTTGTTCCATTTGTAGTTCCATTTGTGAAGAACAAATACCATAAACAGTGTTCTTCAGTTTTCCATAAACTAAACGAAAAAATAATACTATTGTGTAATTGTTGAGAAAAATATTGTTACATGTGGTAACAATAAACTAAAACGAAATCCTCTTATTATTCTTGATCCATTTGTTGTTACACTTTTTATATATAAATACAATTAACAGTATTTGAAAATATTAAAGTAAAGAAACTATCAAAACAAGTATTGTGTAATTGTTGAAAATATATTGTTACATGTGGTAACACTAAACTAAAACGAAATCCTCTTGTTATTCTTGAACCACTTGGTGTTAGTGTTCCTATATAAATAAAATTAACGCTATTGTCTAATAGTTTAACAAAGTATTTCTAAATATTAAAGTAAGAAAACTCTCAAAACAAGTATTGTGTAATTGTTTAGACAAATATTGTTACATCTCGTAACAATAAACTTGGTGATTAGAGAGAGAAGCAGAAAAAGAATAGTTTATTGGTAAGAACTCTAGTGATCACCGGGTGACTACATTGATTGACGATTAAAGCTAATTAACGTATGCAAATGTTCGATTGAACATGCGTAGTCTCTGACACAGTCGTGGTTGCAAGGATGTTGTTCTGGTTAGGTTTCCTGCTATGGACTTCATCTGCGTAGCGTAAGTGTGGTGTCTGAGATTGATTGGCGGGAAGAATCGATACTTGAACGTGATGCTGGTGGGTGGAGATGCATTAACGTTAGCTTGTAACTTCTTTTCTCAATCGCCTGTCAGGTCGGAGTTATCGTCGCTTCGCTACCGTAACCAATCACAGACGGTACGACCTGCGTTGGTTTGAGGCCGGGTATGGGCGGCATAGCCCTGATAATCGGAGAGCTGGTTTCCCTGGATGGAGGAGGACATGCCATCCAAAGGCAAGAGAACAACGAAAGCCAACCAACTTTTAAGTTGTGTTCACTATTATTATTATAGCTATTATTTTGAACGATCAGTACGTTCTTGATGTATGTTCATTTCTCTTGTTTCTTTGGAAATCCTGTCCCAATTTATGTAGGGTGTTGACACTCTTTTTGGACATTTAGAATTAGGGAGTTGCGTTCTTGCTTGTGATCTCATATTACTATTCCAGTTGAACCGATGCGTGTGTTGTACATTTCACAATTATGCCTTTGTCGGAAGGTGATGCTGTCCTGTTTTGGTCTGGTCGTGAAGCGACTTCTATAAAGAGTGAGAGGGAATTAGCGCGAGAGAGAAGTCATTTGGTGCGAGATACTAGTTCCAATATCGCCAAAGAAGAACGCAAGAAACGCGAATTTTGACCGACTAATGCGTTTCACGAGGATGAACAACGTGTTGCTGGGAGAGATGTTGTCCAGACCACAATTGAACATCCGTTTGTTTGGATGAAGAATTCATCGTCGTCGTATTGTGCCAACTGTCATACGGTTGTAACGCAAAATCTAACGCCGTCTTTTGCGAAAAGGCCAATTACTAGATGCGTGAAAAGGTGCAAATGCACGGCCAACCGATATCCCGTTCCACGGGTTCATGAAATCCCACCCCAACTGAAAGGTTTAACCAAAAGAGATGTGCTAGTGTTGCGTCCGTTAGACGTACACTCTGGGGATTATGAATGCATGGCCAATGGCTATCGTCTTAAAAACGCTATTCTGCGGGTCAGTTTTAGCGAAACGTCTGAAGAAGAGCAAATCCATCGATTAACTGATGAGGTGGCTAAAGAGCGATGTACGATAGCGTATCAATATTTGATGGGTTGTCCTGACTCGTGTTATCGATCGTATGTGAGGAAAAGGTTTGCTTTTTTAGAGGATGGGAAATCCTTCAATGTTTATGAACTGAAGGCCAGTAAAGGAGTGGAGTGTGCTCTGTGGCCGCATCTCTATCCGTACGAAAGCTGGTGCGATTCAAACCTGGAAGGGAACGAATCGAGACTCAGTTCCAAGATTAGTTTTATGACGAAGGTGTGTTCCGGTCTGGTCGATTATCAGTTGGACTTCGAGCTATTGCAGTTCCAATACGACCGCTGGTTGTTTAAGACCGTGAGTGGAGCTATTGCAGCAGGCAGAAAGTTGAAGTGTTCACCGGCCAAAGCTTTGGACGCGAAACTCTTTAGTCCTGAGTTCTGGAAATGGAAACACAGAATGTTGTTGGATGCTTTAGATCAATTTGGCTTTCCTTCTGTGTTCGTTACTATTAGTCCTTTTGAGTGGACATTTCCTTGGCCTAAGTGGCTTGAGGCAATCCGTGCTGAAACTGGTAAAGGTCCAACGAAACTGTCAGCTTCAGAGACGTTGCATATTAGTCATGTTATAGCGCAAGTAGTTCGAGGATATCTTTGTGGGTCGAATGATGAACGGTGGAAGGGTCACGTCTTTAGTAATACGAAACGTGATGTGCCGAACGTGTTAATCTATTTTTATAGGTTTGAATTTCAACAGAGAGGAACGGTGCATTTGCACTTGCTAGTGTGGTTGAAGAATTTTCGCAACATTTCCTCTCAGTTGGTGAGGGCAGATATCCCGTGGGAAAGGCGTGAGTTGGCGTATTTAGTGACGAAATGTCAGAAATCGGACAAACCGGCTAACGCCCTTCAGACGGAGCGCACTCACTTTGAGAAAGACCTCGAGAATAATATCTGTTTGAAACTAGCACATCCGGCTGATGCGTTTGCCGTCAACTTGCGGTCATATTTGGTAACTGTGCTGGGAACACTAAAATGTTCCATGGACTTTCAGTCCACTGATGGTAGATCAATGATTCTCAGATATGTGTCTGCTTACGTGTCTAAATGGCAAGATTCTTATAGTAACGAAGGGCTGTATTCCCGGCATGTGTTGCCGTTTCAGGCTGCGTATCGAATGTTACGTGAATTCAGGCCGTGTGAACCGGAAATGTGGCTGACTTTGAGTGAGTGACATTTTCTATATTTAGTTAGATTTTTTTTTTTTATATTATTATCATTATTATTACAAAAATATACTAAATATAGTAACACAGAAGGAAATGCCTTATTTTATATGTTATCTATTATTCACTGTTACATATGTAGTACTTTATGTTCACTGGTGTTATGAAATATATTATAAATATTTACAAGAACGCAAACAATTTCGTGTTTACAATATTCCAAAACAATATTGCCTAATTCTTTAACAAATCTTAGTTACATCTTGTTCCATTTGTAGTTACATCTGTGAAGAACAAATACCATAAACAGTGTTCTTCAGTTTTCCATAAACTAAACGAAAAATAATACTATTGTGTAATTGTTGAGAAAAATATTGTTACATGTGGTAACAATAAACTAAAACGAAATCCTCCTATTATTCTTGATCCATTTGTTGTTACACTTTTTATATATAAATACAATTAACAGTATTTGAAAATATTAAAGTAAAGAAACTATCAAAACAAGTATTGTGTAATTGTTGAAAATATATTGTTACATGTGGTAACACTAAACTAAAACGAAATCCTCTGGTTATTCTTGAACCACTTGGTGTTAGTGTTCCTATATAAATAAAATTAACACTATTGTCTAATAGTTTAACAAAGTATTTCTAAATATTAAAGTAAGAAAACTCTCAAAACAAGTATTGTGTAATTGTTTAGACAAATATTGTTACATCTCGTAACAATAAACTTGGTGATTAGAGAGAGCATAACCAATCACAGACGGTACGACCTGCGTTGGTTTGAGGCCGGGTATGGGCGGCATAGCCCTGAAAATCGGGGAGCTGGTTTCCCTGGATGGAGGAGGAAATGCCATCCAAAGGCAAGAGAACAACGAAAGACAACCAACTTTTAAGTTGTGTTCACTATTATTATTATAGCTATTATTTTGAACGATCAGTACGTTCTTGATGTATGTTCATTTCTCTTGTTTCTTTGGAAATCCTGTCCCAATTTATGTAGGGTGTTGACACTCTTTTTGGACATTTAGAATTAGGGAGTTGCGTTCTTGCTTGTGATCTCATATTACTATTCCAGTTGAACCGATGCGTGTGTTGTACATTTCACAATTATGCCTTGGTCGGAAGGTGATGCTGTCCTGTTCTGGTCTGGTCGTGAAGCGACTTCTATAAAGAGTGAGAGGGAATTAGCGCGAGAGAGAAGTCATTTGGTGCGAGAGACTAGTTCCAATATCGCCAAAGAAGAACGCAAGAAACGCGAATTTTGGGCGACTAATGCGTTTCACGAGGATGAACAACGTGTTGCTGGGAGAGATGTTGTCCAGACCACAATTGAACATCCGTTTGTTTGGATGAAGAATTCATCGTGGCCGTATTGTGCCAACTGTCATACGGTTGTAACGCAAAATATAACGCCGTCTTTTGCGAAAAGGCTAATTACTAGATGCGTGAAAAGGTGCAAATGCACGGCCAACCGATATCCCGTTCCACGGGTTCATGAAATCCCACCCCAACTGAAAGGTTTAACCAAAAGAGATGTGCTAGTGTTGCGTCCGTTAGACGTACACTCTGGGGATTATGAATGCATGGCCAATGGCTATCGTCTTAAAAACGCTATTCTGCGGGTCAGTTTTAGCGAAACGTCTGAAGAAGAGAAAACCCATCGATTAACTGATGAGGTGGCTTAAAGAGCGATGTACGATAGCGTATGAATATTTGATGGGTTGTCCTGACTCGTGTTATCGATCGTATGTGAGGAAAAGGTTTGCCTTTTTAGAGGATGGGAAATCCTTCAATGTTTATGAACTGAAGGCCAGTAAAGGAGTGGAGTGTGCTCTGTGGCCGCATCTCTATCCGTATGAAAGCTGGTGCGATTCAAACCTGGAAGGGAACGAATCGAGACTCAGTTCCAAGATTAGTTTTATGACGAAGGTGTGTTCCGGTCTGGTCGATTATCAGTTGGACTTCGAGCTATTGCAGTTCCAATACGACCGCTGGTTGTTTAAGACCGTGAGTGGAGCTATTGCAGCAGGCAGAAAGTTGAAGTGTTCACCGGCCAAAGCTTTGGACGCGAAACTCTTTAGTCCTGAGTTCTGGAAATGGAAACACAGAATGTTGTTGGATGCTTTAGATCAATTTGGCTTTCCTTCTGTGTTCGTTACTATTAGTCCTTTTGAGTGGACATTTCCTTGGCCTAAGTGGCTTGAGGCAATCCGTGCTGAAACTGGTAAGGTCCAACGAAACTGTCAGCTTCAGAGACGTTGCATATTAGTCATGTTATAGCGCAAGTAGTTCGAGGATATCTTTGTGGGTCGAATGATGAACGGTGGAAGGGTCACGTCTTTAGTAATACGAAACGTGATGTGCCGAACGTGTTAATCTATTTTTATAGGTTTGAATTTCAACAGAGAGGAACGGTGCATTTGCACTTGCTAGTGTGGTTGAAGAATTTTCGCAACATTTCCTCTCAGTTGGTGAGGGCAGATATCCCGTGGGAAAGGCGTGAGTTGGCGTATTTAGTGACGAAATGTCAGAAATCGGACAAACCGGCTAACGCCCTTCAGACGGAGCGCACTCACTTTGAGAAAGACCTCGAGAATAATATCTGTTTGAAACTAGCACATCCGGCTGATGCGTTTGCCGTCAACTTGCGGTCATATTTGGTAACTGTGCTGGGAACACTAAAATGTTCCATGGACTTTCAGTCCACTGATGGTAGATCAATGATTCTCAGATATGTGTCTGCTTACGTGTCTAAATGGCAAGATTCTTATAGTAACGAAGGGCTGTATTCCCGGCATGTGTTGCCGTTTCAGGCTGCGTATCGAATGTTACGTGAATTCAGGCCGTGTGAACCGGAAATGTGGCTGACTTTGAGTGAGTGACGTTTTCTATATTTAGTTAGAATTTTTTTTTATATATTATTATCATTATTATTACAAAAATATACTAAATATAGTAACACAGAAGGAAATGCCTTATTTTATATGTTATCTATTATTCACTGTTACATATGTAGTACTTTATGTTCACTGGTGTTATGAAATATATTATAAATATTTACAAGAACGCAAACAATTTCGTGTTTACAATATTCCAAAACAATATTGCCTAATTCTTTAACAAATCTTAGTTACATCTTGTTCCATTTGTAGTTACATTTGTGAAGAACAAATACCATAAACAGTGTTCTTCAGTTTTCCATAAACTAAACGAAAAATAATACTATTGTGTAATTGTTGAGAAAAATATTGTTACATGTGGTAACAATAAACTAAAACGAAATCCTCTTATTATTCTTGATCCATTTGTTGTTACACTTTTTATATATAAATACAATTAACAGTATTTGAAAATATTAAAGTAAAGAAACTATCAAAACAAGTATTGTGTAATTGTTGAAAATATATTGTTACATGTGGTAACACTAAACTAAAACGAAATCCTCTTGTTATTCTTGAACCACTTGGTGTTAGTGTTCCTATATAAATAAAATTAACACTATTGTCTAATAGTTTAACAAAGTATTTCTAAATATTAAAGTAAGAAAACTCTCAAAACAAGTATTGTGTAATTGTTTAGACAAATATTGTTACATCTCGTAACAATAAACTTGGTGATTAGAGAGAGAAGCAGAAAAAGAATAGTTTATTGGTAAGTAGTGATCACCGGGTGACTACATTGATTGACGATTAAAGCTAATTAACGTATGCAAATGTTCGATTGAACATGCGTAGTCTCTGACACAGTCGTGGTTGCAAGGATGTTGTTCTGGTTAGGTTTCCTGCTATGGACTTCATCTGCGTAGCGTAAGTGTGGTGTCTGAGATTGATTGGCGGGAAGAATCGATACTTGAACGTGATGCTGGTGGGTGGAGATGCATTAACGTTAGCTTGTAACTTCTTTTCTCAATCGCCTGTCAGGTCGGAGTTATCGTCGCTTCGCTACCGTAACCAATCACAGACGGTACGACCTGCGTTGGTTTGAGGCCGGGTATGGGCGGCATAGCCCTGATAATCGGAGAGCTGGTTTCCCTGGATGGAGGAGGACATGCCATCCAAAGGCAAGAGAACAACGAAAGCCAACCAACTTTTAAGTTGTGTTCACTATTATTATTATAGCTATTATTTTGAACGATCAGTACGTTCTTGATGTATGTTCATTTCTCTTGTTTCTTTGGAAATCCTGTCCCAATTTATGTAGGGTGTTGACACTCTTTTTGGACATTTAGAATTAGGGAGTTGCGTTCTTGCTTGTGATCTCATATTACTATTCCAGTTGAACCGATGCGTGTGTTGTACATTTCACAATTATGCCTTGGTCGGAAGGTGATGCTGTCCTGTTTTGGTCTGGTCGTGAAGCGACTTCTATAAAGAGTGAGAGGGAATTAGCGCGAGAGAGAAGTCATTTGGTGCGAGATACTAGTTCCAATATCGCCAAAGAAGAACGCAAGAAACGCGAATTTTGACCGACTAATGCGTTTCACGAGGATGAACAACGTGTTGCTGGGAGAGATGTTGTCCAGACCACAATTGAACATCCGTTTGTTTGGATGAAGAATTCATCGTCGTCGTATTGTGCCAACTGTCATACGGTTGTAACGCAAAATCTAACGCCGTCTTTTGCGAAAAGGCCAATTACTAGATGCGTGAAACGGTGCAAATGCACGGCCAACCGATATCCCGTTCCACGGGTTCATGAAATCCCACCCCAACTGAAAGGTTTAACCAAAAGAGATGTGCTAGTGTTGCGTCCGTTAGACGTACACTCTGGGGATTATGAATGCATGGCCAATGGCTATCGTCTTAAAAACGCTATTCTGCGGGTCAGTTTTAGCGAAACGTCTGAAGAAGAGAAAATCCATCGATTAACTGATGAGGTGGCTAAAGAGCGATGTACGATAGCGTATCAATATTTGATGGGTTGTCCTGACTCGTGTTATCGATCGTATGTGAGGAAAAGGTTTGCTTTTTTAGAGGATGGGAAATCCTTCAATGTTTATGAACTGAAGGCCAGTAAAGGAGTGGAGTGTGCTCTGTGGCCGCATCTCTATCCGTACGAAAGCTGGTGCGATTCAAACCTGGAAGGGAACGAATCGAGACTCAGTTCCAAGATTAGTTTTATGACGAAGGTGTGTTCCGGTCTGGTCGATTATCAGTTGGACTTCGAGCTATTGCAGTTCCAATACGACCGCTGGTTGTTTAAGACCGTGAGTGGAGCTATTGCAGCAGGCAGAAAGTTGAAGTGTTCACCGGCCAAAGCTTTGGACGCGAAACTCTTTAGTCCTGAGTTCTGGAAATGGAAACACAGAATGTTGTTGGATGCTTTAGATCAATTTGGCTTTCCTTCTGTGTTCGTTACTATTAGTCGTTTTGAGTGGACATTTCCTTGGCCTAAGTGGCTTGAGGCAATCCGTGCTGAAACTGGTAAAGGTCCAACGAAACTGTCAGCTTCAGAGACGTTGCATATTAGTCATGTTATAGCGCAAGTAGTTCGAGGATATCTTTGTGGGTCGAATGATGAACGGTGGAAGGGTCACGTCTTTAGTAATACGAAACGTGATGTGCCGAACGTGTTAATCTATTTTTATAGGTTTGAATTTCAACAGAGAGGAACGGTGCATTTGCACTTGCTAGTGTGGTTGAAGAATTTTCGCAACATTTCCTCTCAGTTGGTGAGGGCAGATATCCCGTGGGAAAGGCGTGAGTTGGCGTATTTAGTGACGAAATGTCAGAAATCGGACAAACCGGCTAACGCCCTTCAGACGGAGCGCACTCACTTTGAGAAAGACCTCGAGAATAATATCTGTTTGAAACTAGCACATCCGGCTGATGCGTTTGCCGTCAACTTGCGGTCATATTTGGTAACTGTGCTGGGAACACTAAAATGTTCCATGGACTTTCAGTCCACTGATGGTAGATCAATGATTCTCAGATATGTGTCTGCTTACGTGTCTAAATGGCAAGATTCTTATAGTAACGAAGGGCTGTATTCCCGGCATGTGTTGCCGTTTCAGGCTGCGTATCGAATGTTACGTGAATTCAGGCCGTGTGAACCGGAAATGTGGCTGACTTTGAGTGAGTGACATTTTCTATATTTAGTTAGATTTTTTTTTTTTATATTATTATCATTATTATTACAAAAATATACTAAATATAGTAACACAGAAGGAAATGCCTTATTTTATATGTTATCTATTATTCACTGTTACATATGTAGTACTTTATGTTCACTGGTTTTATGAAATATATTATAAATATTTACAAGAACGCAAACAATTTCGTGTTTACAATATTCCAAAACAATATTGCCTAATTCTTTAACAAATCTTAGTTACATCTTGTTCCATTTGTAGTTACATCTGTGAAGAACAAATACCATAAACAGTGTTCTTCAGTTTTCCATAAACTAAACGAAAAATAATACTATTGTGTAATTGTTGAGAAAAATATTGTTACATGTGGTAACAATAAACTAAAACGAAATCCTCCTATTATTCTTGATCCATTTGTTGTTACACTTTTTATATATAAATACAATTAACAGTATTTGAAAATATTAAAGTAAAGAAACTATCAAAACAAGTATTGTGTAATTGTTGAAAATATATTGTTACATGTGGTAACACTAAACTAAAACGAAATCCTCTGGTTATTCTTGAACCACTTGGTGTTAGTGTTCCTATATAAATAAAATTAACACTATTGTCTAATAGTTTAACAAAGTATTTCTAAATATTAAAGTAAGAAAACTCTCAAAACAAGTATTGTGTAATTGTTTAGACAAATATTGTTACATCTCGTAACAATAAACTTGGTGATTAGAGAGAGCATAACCAATCACAGACGGTACGACCTGCGTTGGTTTGAGGCCGGGTATGGGCGGCATAGCCCTGAAAATCGGGGAGCTGGTTTCCCTGGATGGAGGAGGAAATGCCATCCAAAGGCAAGAGAACAACGAAAGACAACCAACTTTTAAGTTGTGTTCACTATTATTATTATAGCTATTATTTTGAACGATCAGTACGTTCTTGATGTATGTTCATTTCTCTTGTTTCTTTGGAAATCCTGTCCCAATTTATGTAGGGTGTTGACACTCTTTTTGGACATTTAGAATTAGGGAGTTGCGTTCTTGCTTGTGATCTCATATTACTATTCCAGTTGAACCGATGCGTGTGTTGTACATTTCACAATTATGCCTTGGTCGGAAGGTGATGCTGTCCTGTTCTGGTCTGGTCGTGAAGCGACTTCTATAAAGAGTGAGAGGGAATTAGCGCGAGAGAGAAGTCATTTGGTGCGAGAGACTAGTTCCAATATCGCCAAAGAAGAACGCAAGAAACGCGAATTTTGGGCGACTAATGCGTTTCACGAGGATGAACAACGTGTTGCTGGGAGAGATGTTGTCCAGACCACAATTGAACATCCGTTTGTTTGGATGAAGAATTCATCGTGGTCGTATTGTGCCAACTGTCATACGGTTGTAACGCAAAATATAACGCCGTCTTTTGCGAAAAGGCTAATTACTAGATGCGTGAAAAGGTGCAAATGCACGGCCAACCGATATCCCGTTCCACGGGTTCATGAAATCCCACCCCAACTGAAAGGTTTAACCAAAAGAGATGTGCTAGTGTTGCGTCCGTTAGACGTACACTCTGGGGATTATGAATGCATGGCCAATGGCTATCGTCTTAAAAACGCTATTCTGCGGGTCAGTTTTAGCGAAACGTCTGAAGAAGAGAAAACCCATCGATTAACTGATGAGGTGGCTTAAAGAGCGATGTACGATAGCGTATGAATATTTGATGGGTTGTCCTGACTCGTGTTATCGATCGTATGTGAGGAAAAGGTTTGCCTTTTTAGAGGATGGGAAATCCTTCAATGTTTATCAACTGAAGGCCAGTAAAGGAGTGGAGTGTGCTCTGTGGCCGCATCTCTATCCGTATGAAAGCTGGTGCGATTCAAACCTGGAAGGGAACGAATCGAGACTCAGTTCCAAGATTAGTTTTATGACGAAGGTGTGTTCCGGTCTGGTCGATTATCAGTTGGACTTCGAGCTATTGCAGTTCCAATACGACCGCTGGTTGTTTAAGACCGTGAGTGGAGCTATTGCAGCAGGCAGAAAGTTGAAGTGTTCACCGGCCAAAGCTTTGGACGCGAAACTCTTTAGTCCTGAGTTCTGGAAATGGAAACACAGAATGTTGTTGGATGCTTTAGATCAATTTGGCTTTCCTTCTGTGTTCGTTACTATTAGTCCTTTTGAGTGGACATTTCCTTGGCCTAAGTGGCTTGAGGCAATCCGTGCTGAAACTGGTAAGGTCCAACGAAACTGTCAGCTTCAGAGACGTTGCATATTAGTCATGTTATAGCGCAAGTAGTTCGAGGATATCTTTGTGGGTCGAATGATGAACGGTGGAAGGGTCACGTCTTTAGTAATACGAAACGTGATGTGCCGAACGTGTTAATCTATTTTTATAGGTTTGAATTTCAACAGAGAGGAACGGTGCATTTGCACTTGCTAGTGTGGTTGAAGAATTTTCGCAACATTTCCTCTCAGTTGGTGAGGGCAGATATCCCGTGGGAAAGGCGTGAGTTGGCGTATTTAGTGACGAAATGTCAGAAATCGGACAAACCGGCTAACGCCCTTCAGACGGAGCGCACTCACTTTGAGAAAGACCTCGAGAATAATATCTGTTTGAAACTAGCACATCCGGCTGATGCGTTTGCCGTCAACTTGCGGTCATATTTGGTAACTGTGCTGGGAACACTAAAATGTTCCATGGACTTTCAGTCCACTGATGGTAGATCAATGATTCTCAGATATGTGTCTGCTTACGTGTCTAAATGGCAAGATTCTTATAGTAACGAAGGGCTGTATTCCCGGCATGTGTTGCCGTTTCAGGCTGCGTATCGAATGTTACGTGAATTCAGGCCGTGTGAACCGGAAATGTGGCTGACTTTGAGTGAGTGACGTTTTCTATATTTAGTTAGAATTTTTTTTTATATATTATTATCATTATTATTACAAAAATATACTAAATATAGTAACACAGAAGGAAATGCCTTATTTTATATGTTATCTATTATTCACTGTTACATATGTAGTACTTTATGTTCACTGGTGTTATGAAATATATTATAAATATTTACAAGAACGCAAACAATTTCGTGTTTACAATATTCCAAAACAATATTGCCTAATTCTTTAACAAATCTTAGTTACATCTTGTTCCATTTGTAGTTACATTTGTGAAGAACAAATACCATAAACAGTGTTCTTCAGTTTTCCATAAACTAAACGAAAAATAATACTATTGTGTAATTGTTGAGAAAAATATTGTTACATGTGGTAACAATAAACTAAAACGAAATCCTCTTATTATTCTTGATCCATTTGTTGTTACACTTTTTATATATAAATACAATTAACAGTATTTGAAAATATTAAAGTAAAGAAACTATCAAAACAAGTATTGTGTAATTGTTGAAAATATATTGTTACATGTGGTAACACTAAACTAAAACGAAATCCTCTTGTTATTCTTGAACCACTTGGTGTTAGTGTTCCTATATAAATAAAATTAACACTATTGTCTAATAGTTTAACAAAGTATTTCTAAATATTAAAGTAAGAAAACTCTCAAAACAAGTATTGTGTAATTGTTTAGACAAATATTGTTACATCTCGTAACAATAAACTTGGTGATTAGAGAGAGCATAACCAATCACAGACGGTACGACCTGCGTTGGTTTGAGGCCGGGTATGGGCGGCATAGCCCTGAAAATCGGGGAGCTGGTTTCCCTGGATGGAGGAGGAAATGCCATCCAAAGGCAAGAGAACAACGAAAGACAACCAACTTTTAAGTTGTGTTCACTATTATTATTATAGCTATTATTTTGAACGATCAGTACGTTCTTGATGTATGTTCATTTCTCTTGTTTCTTTGGAAATCCTGTCCCAATTTATGTAGGGTGTTGACACTCTTTTTGGACATTTAGAATTAGGGAGTTGCGTTCTTGCTTGTGATCTCATATTACTATTCCAGTTGAACCGATGCGTGTGTTGTACATTTCACAATTATGCCTTGGTCGGAAGGTGATGCTGTCCTGTTCTGGTCTGGTCGTGAAGCGACTTCTATAAAGAGTGAGAGGGAATTAGCGCGAGAGAGAAGTCATTTGGTGCGAGATACTAGTTCCAATATCGCCAAAGAAGAACGCAAGAAACGCGAATTTTGGGCGACTAATGCGTTTCACGAGGATGAACAACGTTTTGCTGGGAGAGATGTTGTCCAGACCACAATTGAACATCCGTTTGTTTGGATGAAGAATTCATCGTGGTCGTATTGTGCCAACTGTCATACGGTTGTAACGCAAAATATAACGCCGTCTTTTGCGAAAAGGCTAATTACTAGATGCGTGAAAAGGTGCAAATGCACGGCCAACCGATATCCCGTTCCACGGGTTCATGAAATCCCACCCCAACTGAAAGGTTTAACCAAAAGAGATGTGCTAGTGTTGCGTCCGTTAGACGTACACTCTGGGGATTATGAATGCATGGCCAATGGCTATCGTCTTAAAAACGCTATTCTGCGGGTCAGTTTTAGCGAAACGTCTGAAGAAGAGAAAACCCATCGATTAACTGATGAGGTGGCTTAAAGAGCGATGTACGATAGCGTATGAATATTTGATGGGTTGTCCTGACTCGTGTTATCGATCGTATGTGAGGAAAAGGTTTGCCTTTTTAGAGGATGGGAAATCCTTCAATGTTTATCAACTGAAGGCCAGTAAAGGAGTGGAGTGTGCTCTGTGGCCGCATCTCTATCCGTATGAAAGCTGGTGCGATTCAAACCTGGAAGGGAACGAATCGAGACTCAGTTCCAAGATTAGTTTTATGACGAAGGTGTGTTCCGGTCTGGTCGATTATCAGTTGGACTTCGAGCTATTGCAGTTCCAATACGACCGCTGGTTGTTTAAGACCGTGAGTGGAGCTATTGCAGCAGGCAGAAAGTTGAAGTGTTCACCGGCCAAAGCTTTGGACGCGAAACTCTTTAGTCCTGAGTTCTGGAAATGGAAACACAGAATGTTGTTGGATGCTTTAGATCAATTTGGCTTTCCTTCTGTGTTCGTTACTATTAGTCCTTTTGAGTGGACATTTCCTTGGCCTAAGTGGCTTGAGGCAATCCGTGCTGAAACTGGTAAGGTCCAACGAAACTGTCAGCTTCAGAGACGTTGCATATTAGTCATGTTATAGCGCAAGTAGTTCGAGGATATCTTTGTGGGTCGAATGATGAACGGTGGAAGGGTCACGTCTTTAGTAATACGAAACGTGATGTGCCGAACGTGTTAATCTATTTTTATAGGTTTGAATTTCAACAGAGAGGAACGGTGCATTTGCACTTGCTAGTGTGGTTGAAGAATTTTCGCAACATTTCCTCTCAGTTGGTGAGGGCAGATATCCCGTGGGAAAGGCGTGAGTTGGCGTATTTAGTGACGAAATGTCAGAAATCGGACAAACCGGCTAACGCCCTTCAGACGGAGCGCACTCACTTTGAGAAAGACCTCGAGAATAATATCTGTTTGAAACTAGCACATCCGGCTGATGCGTTTGCCGTCAACTTGCGGTCATATTTGGTAACTGTGCTGGGAACACTAAAATGTTCCATGGACTTTCAGTCCACTGATGGTAGATCAATGATTCTCAGATATGTGTCTGCTTACGTGTCTAAATGGCAAGATTCTTATAGTAACGAAGGGCTGTATTCCCGGCATGTGTTGCCGTTTCAGGCTGCGTATCGAATGTTACGTGAATTCAGGCCGTGTGAACCGGAAATGTGGCTGACTTTGAGTGAGTGACGTTTTCTATATTTAGTTAGAATTTTTTTTTATATATTATTATCATTATTATTACAAAAATATACTAAATATAGTAACACAGAAGGAAATGCCTTATTTTATATGTTATCTATTATTCACTGTTACATATGTAGTACTTTATGTTCACTGGTGTTATGAAATATATTATAAATATTTACAAGAACGCAAACAATTTCGTGTTTACAATATTCCAAAACAATATTGCCTAATTCTTTAACAAATCTTAGTTACATCTTGTTCCATTTGTAGTTACATTTGTGAAGAACAAATACCATAAACAGTGTTCTTCAGTTTTCCATAAACTAAACGAAAAATAATACTATTGTGTAATTGTTGAGAAAAATATTGTTACATGTGGTAACAATAAACTAAAACGAAATCCTCTTATTATTCTTGATCCATTTGTTGTTACACTTTTTATATATAAATACAATTAACAGTATTTGAAAATATTAAAGTAAAGAAACTATCAAAACAAGTATTGTGTAATTGTTGAAAATATATTGTTACATGTGGTAACACTAAACTAAAACGAAATCCTCTTGTTATTCTTGAACCACTTGGTGTTAGTGTTCCTATATAAATAAAATTAACACTATTGTCTAATAGTTTAACAAAGTATTTCTAAATATTAAAGTAAGAAAACTCTCAAAACAAGTATTGTGTAATTGTTTAGACAAATATTGTTACATCTCGTAACAATAAACTTGGTGATTAGAGAGAGCATAACCAATCACAGACGGTACGACCTGCGTTGGTTTGAGGCCGGGTATGGGCGGCATAGCCCTGAAAATCGGGGAGCTGGTTTCCCTGGATGGAGGAGGAAATGCCATCCAAAGGCAAGAGAACAACGAAAGACAACCAACTTTTAAGTTGTGTTCACTATTATTATTATAGCTATTATTTTGAACGATCAGTACGTTCTTGATGTATGTTCATTTCTCTTGTTTCTTTGGAAATCCTGTCCCAATTTATGTAGGGTGTTGACACTCTTTTTGGACATTTAGAATTAGGGAGTTGCGTTCTTGCTTGTGATCTCATATTACTATTCCAGTTGAACCGATGCGTGTGTTGTACATTTCACAATTATGCCTTGGTCGGAAGGTGATGCTGTCCTGTTCTGGTCTGGTCGTGAAGCGACTTCTATAAAGAGTGAGAGGGAATTAGCGCGAGAGAGAAGTCATTTGGTGCGAGATACTAGTTCCAATATCGCCAAAGAAGAACGCAAGAAACGCGAATTTTGGGCGACTAATGCGTTTCACGAGGATGAACAACGTTTTGCTGGGAGAGATGTTGTCCAGACCACAATTGAACATCCGTTTGTTTGGATGAAGAATTCATCGTGGTCGTATTGTGCCAACTGTCATACGGTTGTAACGCAAAATATAACGCCGTCTTTTGCGAAAAGGCTAATTACTAGATGCGTGAAAAGGTGCAAATGCACGGCCAACCGATATCCCGTTCCACGGGTTCATGAAATCCCACCCCAACTGAAAGGTTTAACCAAAAGAGATGTGCTAGTGTTGCGTCCGTTAGACGTACACTCTGGGGATTATGAATGCATGGCCAATGGCTATCGTCTTAAAAACGCTATTCTGCGGGTCAGTTTTAGCGAAACGTCTGAAGAAGAGAAAACCCATCGATTAACTGATGAGGTGGCTTAAAGAGCGATGTACGATAGCGTATGAATATTTGATGGGTTGTCCTGACTCGTGTTATCGATCGTATGTGAGGAAAAGGTTTGCCTTTTTAGAGGATGGGAAATCCTTCAATGTTTATCAACTGAAGGCCAGTAAAGGAGTGGAGTGTGCTCTGTGGCCGCATCTCTATCCGTATGAAAGCTGGTGCGATTCAAACCTGGAAGGGAACGAATCGAGACTCAGTTCCAAGATTAGTTTTATGACGAAGGTGTGTTCCGGTCTGGTCGATTATCAGTTGGACTTCGAGCTATTGCAGTTCCAATACGACCGCTGGTTGTTTAAGACCGTGAGTGGAGCTATTGCAGCAGGCAGAAAGTTGAAGTGTTCACCGGCCAAAGCTTTGGACGCGAAACTCTTTAGTCCTGAGTTCTGGAAATGGAAACACAGAATGTTGTTGGATGCTTTAGATCAATTTGGCTTTCCTTCTGTGTTCGTTACTATTAGTCCTTTTGAGTGGACATTTCCTTGGCCTAAGTGGCTTGAGGCAATCCGTGCTGAAACTGGTAAGGTCCAACGAAACTGTCAGCTTCAGAGACGTTGCATATTAGTCATGTTATAGCGCAAGTAGTTCGAGGATATCTTTGTGGGTCGAATGATGAACGGTGGAAGGGTCACGTCTTTAGTAATACGAAACGTGATGTGCCGAACGTGTTAATCTATTTTTATAGGTTTGAATTTCAACAGAGAGGAACGGTGCATTTGCACTTGCTAGTGTGGTTGAAGAATTTTCGCAACATTTCCTCTCAGTTGGTGAGGGCAGATATCCCGTGGGAAAGGCGTGAGTTGGCGTATTTAGTGACGAAATGTCAGAAATCGGACAAACCGGCTAACGCCCTTCAGACGGAGCGCACTCACTTTGAGAAAGACCTCGAGAATAATATCTGTTTGAAACTAGCACATCCGGCTGATGCGTTTGCCGTCAACTTGCGGTCATATTTGGTAACTGTGCTGGGAACACTAAAATGTTCCATGGACTTTCAGTCCACTGATGGTAGATCAATGATTCTCAGATATGTGTCTGCTTACGTGTCTAAATGGCAAGATTCTTATAGTAACGAAGGGCTGTATTCCCGGCATGTGTTGCCGTTTCAGGCTGCGTATCGAATGTTACGTGAATTCAGGCCGTGTGAACCGGAAATGTGGCTGACTTTGAGTGAGTGACGTTTTCTATATTTAGTTAGAATTTTTTTTTATATATTATTATCATTATTATTACAAAAATATACTAAATATAGTAACACAGAAGGAAATGCCTTATTTTATATGTTATCTATTATTCACTGTTACATATGTAGTACTTTATGTTCACTGGTGTTATGAAATATATTATAAATATTTACAAGAACGCAAACAATTTCGTGTTTACAATATTCCAAAACAATATTGCCTAATTCTTTAACAAATCTTAGTTACATCTTGTTCCATTTGTAGTTACATTTGTGAAGAACAAATACCATAAACAGTGTTCTTCAGTTTTCCATAAACTAAACGAAAAATAATACTATTGTGTAATTGTTGAGAAAAATATTGTTACATGTGGTAACAATAAACTAAAACGAAATCCTCTTATTATTCTTGATCCATTTGTTGTTACACTTTTTATATATAAATACAATTAACAGTATTTGAAAATATTAAAGTAAAGAAACTATCAAAACAAGTATTGTGTAATTGTTGAAAATATATTGTTACATGTGGTAACACTAAACTAAAACGAAATCCTCTTGTTATTCTTGAACCACTTGGTGTTAGTGTTCCTATATAAATAAAATTAACACTATTGTCTAATAGTTTAACAAAGTATTTCTAAATATTAAAGTAAGAAAACTCTCAAAACAAGTATTGTGTAATTGTTTAGACAAATATTGTTACATCTCGTAACAATAAACTTGGTGATTAGAGAGAGCATAACCAATCACAGACGGTACGACCTGCGTTGGTTTGAGGCCGGGTATGGGCGGCATAGCCCTGAAAATCGGGGAGCTGGTTTCCCTGGATGGAGGAGGAAATGCCATCCAAAGGCAAGAGAACAACGAAAGACAACCAACTTTTAAGTTGTGTTCACTATTATTATTATAGCTATTATTTTGAACGATCAGTACGTTCTTGATGTATGTTCATTTCTCTTGTTTCTTTGGAAATCCTGTCCCAATTTATGTAGGGTGTTGACACTCTTTTTGGACATTTAGAATTAGGGAGTTGCGTTCTTGCTTGTGATCTCATATTACTATTCCAGTTGAACCGATGCGTGTGTTGTACATTTCACAATTATGCCTTGGTCGGAAGGTGATGCTGTCCTGTTCTGGTCTGGTCGTGAAGCGACTTCTATAAAGAGTGAGAGGGAATTAGCGCGAGAGAGAAGTCATTTGGTGCGAGATACTAGTTCCAATATCGCCAAAGAAGAACGCAAGAAACGCGAATTTTGGGCGACTAATGCGTTTCACGAGGATGAACAACGTTTTGCTGGGAGAGATGTTGTCCAGACCACAATTGAACATCCGTTTGTTTGGATGAAGAATTCATCGTGGTCGTATTGTGCCAACTGTCATACGGTTGTAACGCAAAATCTAACGCCGTCTTTTGCGAAAAGGCCAATTACTAGATGCGTGAAAAGGTGCAAATGCACGGCCAACCGATATCCCGTTCCACGGGTTCATGAAATCCCACCCCAACTGAAAGGTTTAACCAAAAGAGATGTGCTAGTGTTGCGTCCGTTAGACGTACACTCTGGGGATTATGAATGCATGGCCAATGGCTATCGTCTTAAAAACGCTATTCTGCGGGTCAGTTTTAGCGAAACGTCTGAAGAAGAGAAAATCCATCGATTAACTGATGAGGTGGCTAAAGAGCGATGTACGATAGCGTATCAATATTTGATGGGTTGTCCTGACTCGTGTTATCGATCGTATGTGAGGAAAAGGTTTGCCTTTTTAGAGGATGGGAAATCCTTCAATGTTTATGAACTGAAGGCCAGTAAAGGGTGGAGTGTGCTCTGTGGCCGCATCTCTATCCGTACGAAAGCTGGTGCGATTCAAACCTGGAAGGGAACGAATCGAGACTCAGTTCCAAGATTAGTTTTATGACGAAGGTGTGTTCCGGTCTGGTCGATTATCAGTTGGATTTCGAGCTATTGCAGTTCCAATACGACCGCTGGTTGTTTAAGACCGTGAGTGGAGCTATTGCAGCAGGCAGAAAGTTGAAGTGTTCACCGGCCAAAGCTTTGGACGCGAAACTCTTTAGTCCTGAGTTCTGGAAATGGAAACACAGAATGTTGTTGGATGCTTTAGATCAATTTGGCTTTCCTTCTGTGTTCGTTACTATTAGTCCTTTTGAGTGGACATTTCCTTGGCCTAAGTGGCTTGAGGCAATCCGTGCTGAAACTGGTAAAGGTCCAACGAAACTGTCAGCTTCAGAGACGTTGCATATTAGTCATGTTATAGCGCAAGTAGTTCGAGGATATCTTTGTGGGTCGAATGATGAACGGTGGAAGGGTCACGTCTTTAGTAATACGAAACGTGATGTGCCGAACGTGTTAATCTATTTTTATAGGTTTGAATTTCAACAGAGAGGAACGGTGCATTTGCACTTGCTAGTGTGGTTGAAGAATTTTCGCAACATTTCCTCTCAGTTGGTGAGGGCAGATATCCCGTGGGAAAGGCGTGAGTTGGCGTATTTAGTGACGAAATGTCAGAAATCGGACAAACCGGCTAACGCCCTTCAGACGGAGCGCACTCACTTTGAGAAAGACCTCGAGAATAATATCTGTTTGAAACTAGCACATCCGGCTGATGCGTTTGCCGTCAACTTGCGGTCATATTTGGTAACTGTGCTGGGAACACTAAAATGTTCCATGGACTTTCAGTCCACTGATGGTAGATCAATGATTCTCAGATATGTGTCTGCTTACGTGTCTAAATGGCAAGATTCTTATAGTAACGAAGGGCTGTATTCCCGGCATGTGTTGCCGTTTCAGGCTGCGTATCGAATGTTACGTGAATTCAGGCCGTGTGAACCGGAAATGTGGCTGACTTTGAGTGAGTGACATTTTCTATATTTAGTTAGAAATATTTTTTTTATATTATTATCATTATTATTACAAAAATATACTAAATATAGTAACACAGAAAGAAATGCCTTATTTTATATGTTATCTATTATTCACTGTTACATATGTAGTACTTTATGTTCACTGGTGTTATGAAATATATTATAAATATTTGCAAGAACGCAAACAATTTCGTGTTTACAATATTCCAAAACAATATTGCCTAATTCTTTAACAAATCTTAGTTACATCTTGTTCCATTTGTAGTTACATTTGTGAAGAACAAATACCATAAACAGTGTTCTTCAGTTTTCCATAAACTAAACGAAAAATAATACTATTGTGTAATTGTTGAGAAAAATATTGTTACATGTGGTAACAATAAACTAAAACGAAATCCTCTTATTATTCTTGATCCATTTGTTGTTACACTTTTTATATATAAATACAATTAACAGTATTTGAAAATATTAAAGTAAAGAAACTATCAAAACAAGTATTGTGTAATTGTTGAAAATATATTGTTACATGTGGTAACACTAAACTAAAACGAAATCCTCTTGTTATTCTTGAACCACTTGGTGTTAGTGTTCCTATATAAATAAAATTAACACTATTGTCTAATAGTTTAACAAAGTATTTCTAAATATTAAAGTAAGAAAACTCTCAAAACAAGTATTGTGTAATTGTTTAGACAAATATTGTTACATCTCGTAACAATAAACTTGGTGATTAGAGAGAGCATAACCAATCACAGACGGTACGACCTGCGTTGGTTTGAGGCCGGGTATGGGCGGCATAGCCCTGAAAATCGGGGAGCTGGTTTCCCTGGATGGAGGAGGAAATGCCATCCAAAGGCAAGAGAACAACGAAAGACAACCAACTTTTAAGTTGTGTTCACTATTATTATTATAGCTATTATTTTGAACGATCAGTACGTTCTTGATGTATGTTCATTTCTCTTGTTTCTTTGGAAATCCTGTCCCAATTTATGTAGGGTGTTGACACTCTTTTTGGACATTTAGAATTAGGGAGTTGCGTTCTTGCTTGTGATCTCATATTACTATTCCAGTTGAACCGATGCGTGTGTTGTACATTTCACAATTATGCCTTGGTCGGAAGGTGATGCTGTCCTGTTCTGGTCTGGTCGTGAAGCGACTTCTATAAAGAGTGAGAGGGAATTAGCGCGAGAGAGAAGTCATTTGGTGCGAGATACTAGTTCCAATATCGCCAAAGAAGAACGCAAGAAACGCGAATTTTGGGCGACTAATGCGTTTCACGAGGATGAACAACGTGTTGCTGGGAGAGATGTTGTCCAGACCACAATTGAACATCCGTTTGTTTGGATGAAGAATTCATCGTGGTCGTATTGTGCCAACTGTCATACGGTTGTAACGCAAAATCTAACGCCGTCTTTTGCGAAAAGGCCAATTACTAGATGCGTGAAAAGGTGCAAATGCACGGCCAACCGATATCCCGTTCCACGGGTTCATGAAATCCCACCCCAACTGAAAGGTTTAACCAAAAGAGATGTGCTAGTGTTGCGTCCGTTAGACGTACACTCTGGGGATTATGAATGCATGGCCAATGGCTATCGTCTTAAAAACGCTATTCTGCGGGTCAGTTTTAGCGAAACGTCTGAAGAAGAGAAAATCCATCGATTAACTGATGAGGTGGCTAAAGAGCGATGTACGATAGCGTATCAATATTTGATGGGTTGTCCTGACTCGTGTTATCGATCGTATGTGAGGAAAAGGTTTGCCTTTTTAGAGGATGGGAAATCCTTCAATGTTTATGAACTGAAGGCCAGTAAAGGGTGGAGTGTGCTCTGTGGCCGCATCTCTATCCGTACGAAAGCTGGTGCGATTCAAACCTGGAAGGGAACGAATCGAGACTCAGTTCCAAGATTAGTTTTATGACGAAGGTGTGTTCCGGTCTGGTCGATTATCAGTTGGATTTCGAGCTATTGCAGTTCCAATACGACCGCTGGTTGTTTAAGACCGTGAGTGGAGCTATTGCAGCAGGCAGAAAGTTGAAGTGTTCACCGGCCAAAGCTTTGGACGCGAAACTCTTTAGTCCTGAGTTCTGGAAATGGAAACACAGAATGTTGTTGGATGCTTTAGATCAATTTGGCTTTCCTTCTGTGTTCGTTACTATTAGTCCTTTTGAGTGGACATTTCCTTGGCCTAAGTGGCTTGAGGCAATCCGTGCTGAAACTGGTAAAGGTCCAACGAAACTGTCAGCTTCAGAGACGTTGCATATTAGTCATGTTATAGCGCAAGTAGTTCGAGGATATCTTTGTGGGTCGAATGATGAACGGTGGAAGGGTCACGTCTTTAGTAATACGAAACGTGATGTGCCGAACGTGTTAATCTATTTTTATAGGTTTGAATTTCAACAGAGAGGAACGGTGCATTTGCACTTGCTAGTGTGGTTGAAGAATTTTCGCAACATTTCCTCTCAGTTGGTGAGGGCAGATATCCCGTGGGAAAGGCGTGAGTTGGCGTATTTAGTGACGAAATGTCAGAAATCGGACAAACCGGCTAACGCCCTTCAGACGGAGCGCACTCACTTTGAGAAAGACCTCGAGAATAATATCTGTTTGAAACTAGCACATCCGGCTGATGCGTTTGCCGTCAACTTGCGGTCATATTTGGTAACTGTGCTGGGAACACTAAAATGTTCCATGGACTTTCAGTCCACTGATGGTAGATCAATGATTCTCAGATATGTGTCTGCTTACGTGTCTAAATGGCAAGATTCTTATAGTAACGAAGGGCTGTATTCCCGGCATGTGTTGCCGTTTCAGGCTGCGTATCGAATGTTACGTGAATTCAGGCCGTGTGAACCGGAAATGTGGCTGACTTTGAGTGAGTGACATTTTCTATATTTAGTTAGAAATATTTTTTTTATATTATTATCATTATTATTACAAAAATATACTAAATATAGTAACACAGAAAGAAATGCCTTATTTTATATGTTATCTATTATTCACTGTTACATATGTAGTACTTTATGTTCACTGGTGTTATGAAATATATTATAAATATTTGCAAGAACGCAAACAATTTCGTGTTTACAATATTCCAAAACAATATTGCCTAATTCTTTAACAAATCTTAGTTACATCTTGTTCCATTTGTAGTTACATTTGTGAAGAACAAATACCATAAACAGTGTTCTTCAGTTTTCCATAAACTAAACGAAAAATAATACTATTGTGTAATTGTTGAGAAAAATATTGTTACATGTGGTAACAATAAACTAAAACGAAATCCTCTTATTATTCTTGATCCATTTGTTGTTACACTTTTTATATATAAATACAATTAACAGTATTTGAAAATATTAAAGTAAAGAAACTATCAAAACAAGTATTGTGTAATTGTTGAAAATATATTGTTACATGTGGTAACACTAAACTAAAACGAAATCCTCTTGTTATTCTTGAACCACTTGGTGTTAGTGTTCCTATATAAATAAAATTAACACTATTGTCTAATAGTTTAACAAAGTATTTCTAAATATTAAAGTAAGAAAACTCTCAAAACAAGTATTGTGTAATTGTTTAGACAAATATTGTTACATCTCGTAACAATAAACTTGGTGATTAGAGAGAGCATAACCAATCACAGACGGTACGACCTGCGTTGGTTTGAGGCCGGGTATGGGCGGCATAGCCCTGAAAATCGGGGAGCTGGTTTCCCTGGATGGAGGAGGAAATGCCATCCAAAGGCAAGAGAACAACGAAAGACAACCAACTTTTAAGTTGTGTTCACTATTATTATTATAGCTATTATTTTGAACGATCAGTACGTTCTTGATGTATGTTCATTTCTCTTGTTTCTTTGGAAATCCTGTCCCAATTTATGTAGGGTGTTGACACTCTTTTTGGACATTTAGAATTAGGGAGTTGCGTTCTTGCTTGTGATCTCATATTACTATTCCAGTTGAACCGATGCGTGTGTTGTACATTTCACAATTATGCCTTGGTCGGAAGGTGATGCTGTCCTGTTCTGGTCTGGTCGTGAAGCGACTTCTATAAAGAGTGAGAGGGAATTAGCGCGAGAGAGAAGTCATTTGGTGCGAGATACTAGTTCCAATATCGCCAAAGAAGAACGCAAGAAACGCGAATTTTGGGCGACTAATGCGTTTCACGAGGATGAACAACGTTTTGCTGGGAGAGATGTTGTCCAGACCACAATTGAACATCCGTTTGTTTGGATGAAGAATTCATCGTGGTCGTATTGTGCCAACTGTCATACGGTTGTAACGCAAAATCTAACGCCGTCTTTTGCGAAAAGGCCAATTACTAGATGCGTGAAAAGGTGCAAATGCACGGCCAACCGATATCCCGTTCCACGGGTTCATGAAATCCCACCCCAACTGAAAGGTTTAACCAAAAGAGATGTGCTAGTGTTGCGTCCGTTAGACGTACACTCTGGGGATTATGAATGCATGGCCAATGGCTATCGTCTTAAAAACGCTATTCTGCGGGTCAGTTTTAGCGAAACGTCTGAAGAAGAGAAAATCCATCGATTAACTGATGAGGTGGCTAAAGAGCGATGTACGATAGCGTATCAATATTTGATGGGTTGTCCTGACTCGTGTTATCGATCGTATGTGAGGAAAAGGTTTGCCTTTTTAGAGGATGGGAAATCCTTCAATGTTTATGAACTGAAGGCCAGTAAAGGGTGGAGTGTGCTCTGTGGCCGCATCTCTATCCGTACGAAAGCTGGTGCGATTCAAACCTGGAAGGGAACGAATCGAGACTCAGTTCCAAGATTAGTTTTATGACGAAGGTGTGTTCCGGTCTGGTCGATTATCAGTTGGATTTCGAGCTATTGCAGTTCCAATACGACCGCTGGTTGTTTAAGACCGTGAGTGGAGCTATTGCAGCAGGCAGAAAGTTGAAGTGTTCACCGGCCAAAGCTTTGGACGCGAAACTCTTTAGTCCTGAGTTCTGGAAATGGAAACACAGAATGTTGTTGGATGCTTTAGATCAATTTGGCTTTCCTTCTGTGTTCGTTACTATTAGTCCTTTTGAGTGGACATTTCCTTGGCCTAAGTGGCTTGAGGCAATCCGTGCTGAAACTGGTAAAGGTCCAACGAAACTGTCAGCTTCAGAGACGTTGCATATTAGTCATGTTATAGCGCAAGTAGTTCGAGGATATCTTTGTGGGTCGAATGATGAACGGTGGAAGGGTCACGTCTTTAGTAATACGAAACGTGATGTGCCGAACGTGTTAATCTATTTTTATAGGTTTGAATTTCAACAGAGAGGAACGGTGCATTTGCACTTGCTAGTGTGGTTGAAGAATTTTCGCAACATTTCCTCTCAGTTGGTGAGGGCAGATATCCCGTGGGAAAGGCGTGAGTTGGCGTATTTAGTGACGAAATGTCAGAAATCGGACAAACCGGCTAACGCCCTTCAGACGGAGCGCACTCACTTTGAGAAAGACCTCGAGAATAATATCTGTTTGAAACTAGCACATCCGGCTGATGCGTTTGCCGTCAACTTGCGGTCATATTTGGTAACTGTGCTGGGAACACTAAAATGTTCCATGGACTTTCAGTCCACTGATGGTAGATCAATGATTCTCAGATATGTGTCTGCTTACGTGTCTAAATGGCAAGATTCTTATAGTAACGAAGGGCTGTATTCCCGGCATGTGTTGCCGTTTCAGGCTGCGTATCGAATGTTACGTGAATTCAGGCCGTGTGAACCGGAAATGTGGCTGACTTTGAGTGAGTGACATTTTCTATATTTAGTTAGATTTTTTTTTTTTATATTATTATCATTATTATTACAAAAATATACTAAATATAGTAACACAGAAGGAAATGCCTTATTTTATATGTTATCTATTATTCACTGTTACATATGTAGTACTTTATGTTCACTGGTGTTATGAAATATATTATAAATATTTACAAGAACGCAAACAATTTCGTGTTTACAATATTCCAAAACAATATTGCCTAATTCTTTAACAAATCTTAGTTACATCTTGTTCCATTTGTAGTTACATCTGTGAAGAACAAATACCATAAACAGTGTTCTTCAGTTTTCCATAAACTAAACGAAAAATAATAGTATTGTGTAATTGTTGAGAAAAATATTGTTACATGTGGTAACAATAAACTAAAACGAAATCCTCCTATTATTCTTGATCCATTTGTTGTTACACTTTTTATATATAAATACAATTAACAGTATTTGAAAATATTAAAGTAAAGAAACTATCAAAACAAGTATTGTGTAATTGTTGAAAATATATTGTTACATGTGGTAACACTAAACTAAAACGAAATCCTCTGGTTATTCTTGAACCACTTGGTGTTAGTGTTCCTATATAAATAAAATTAACACTATTGTCTAATAGTTTAACAAAGTATTTCTAAATATTAAAGTAAGAAAACTCTCAAAACAAGTATTGTGTAATTGTTTAGACAAATATTGTTACATCTCGTAACAATAAACTTGGTGATTAGAGAGAGCATAACCAATCACAGACGGTACGACCTGCGTTGGTTTGAGGCCGGGTATGGGCGGCATAGCCCTGAAAATCGGGGAGCTGGTTTCCCTGGATGGAGGAGGAAATGCCATCCAAAGGCAAGAGAACAACGAAAGACAACCAACTTTTAAGTTGTGTTCACTATTATTATTATAGCTATTATTTTGAACGATCAGTACGTTCTTGATGTATGTTCATTTCTCTTGTTTCTTTGGAAATCCTGTCCCAATTTATGTAGGGTGTTGACACTCTTTTTGGACATTTAGAATTAGGGAGTTGCGTTCTTGCTTGTGATCTCATATTACTATTCCAGTTGAACCGATGCGTGTGTTGTACATTTCACAATTATGCCTTGGTCGGAAGGTGATGCTGTCCTGTTCTGGTCTGGTCGTGAAGCGACTTCTATAAAGAGTGAGAGGGAATTAGCGCGAGAGAGAAGTCATTTGGTGCGAGAGACTAGTTCCAATATCGCCAAAGAAGAACGCAAGAAACGCGAATTTTGGGCGACTAATGCGTTTCACGAGGATGAACAACGTGTTGCTGGGAGAGATGTTGTCCAGACCACAATTGAACATCCGTTTGTTTGGATGAAGAATTCATCGTGGTCGTATTGTGCCAACTGTCATACGGTTGTAACGCAAAATATAACGCCGTCTTTTGCGAAAAGGCTAATTACTAGATGCGTGAAAAGGTGCAAATGCACGGCCAACCGATATCCCGTTCCACGGGTTCATGAAATCCCACCCCAACTGAAAGGTTTAACCAAAAGAGATGTGCTAGTGTTGCGTCCGTTAGACGTACACTCTGGGGATTATGAATGCATGGCCAATGGCTATCGTCTTAAAAACGCTATTCTGCGGGTCAGTTTTAGCGAAACGTCTGAAGAAGAGAAAACCCATCGATTAACTGATGAGGTGGCTTAAAGAGCGATGTACGATAGCGTATGAATATTTGATGGGTTGTCCTGACTCGTGTTATCGATCGTATGTGAGGAAAAGGTTTGCCTTTTTAGAGGATGGGAAATCCTTCAATGTTTATGAACTGAAGGCCAGTAAAGGAGTGGAGTGTGCTCTGTGGCCGCATCTCTATCCGTATGAAAGCTGGTGCGATTCAAACCTGGAAGGGAACGAATCGAGACTCAGTTCCAAGATTAGTTTTATGACGAAGGTGTGTTCCGGTCTGGTCGATTATCAGTTGGACTTCGAGCTATTGCAGTTCCAATACGACCGCTGGTTGTTTAAGACCGTGAGTGGAGCTATTGCAGCAGGCAGAAAGTTGAAGTGTTCACCGGCCAAAGCTTTGGACGCGAAACTCTTTAGTCCTGAGTTCTGGAAATGGAAACACAGAATGTTGTTGGATGCTTTAGATCAATTTGGCTTTCCTTCTGTGTTCGTTACTATTAGTCCTTTTGAGTGGACATTTCCTTGGCCTAAGTGGCTTGAGGCAATCCGTGCTGAAACTGGTAAGGTCCAACGAAACTGTCAGCTTCAGAGACGTTGCATATTAGTCATGTTATAGCGCAAGTAGTTCGAGGATATCTTTGTGGGTCGAATGATGAACGGTGGAAGGGTCACGTCTTTAGTAATACGAAACGTGATGTGCCGAACGTGTTAATCTATTTTTATAGGTTTGAATTTCAACAGAGAGGAACGGTGCATTTGCACTTGCTAGTGTGGTTGAAGAATTTTCGCAACATTTCCTCTCAGTTGGTGAGGGCAGATATCCCGTGGGAAAGGCGTGAGTTGGCGTATTTAGTGACGAAATGTCAGAAATCGGACAAACCGGCTAACGCCCTTCAGACGGAGCGCACTCACTTTGAGAAAGACCTCGAGAATAATATCTGTTTGAAACTAGCACATCCGGCTGATGCGTTTGCCGTCAACTTGCGGTCATATTTGGTAACTGTGCTGGGAACACTAAAATGTTCCATGGACTTTCAGTCCACTGATGGTAGATCAATGATTCTCAGATATGTGTCTGCTTACGTGTCTAAATGGCAAGATTCTTATAGTAACGAAGGGCTGTATTCCCGGCATGTGTTGCCGTTTCAGGCTGCGTATCGAATGTTACGTGAATTCAGGCCGTGTGAACCGGAAATGTGGCTGACTTTGAGTGAGTGACGTTTTCTATATTTAGTTAGAATTTTTTTTTATATATTATTATCATTATTATTACAAAAATATACTAAATATAGTAACACAGAAGGAAATGCCTTATTTTATATGTTATCTATTATTCACTGTTACATATGTAGTACTTTATGTTCACTGGTGTTATGAAATATATTATAAATATTTACAAGAACGCAAACAATTTCGTGTTTACAATATTCCAAAACAATATTGCCTAATTCTTTAACAAATCTTAGTTACATCTTGTTCCATTTGTAGTTACATTTGTGAAGAACAAATACCATAAACAGTGTTCTTCAGTTTTCCATAAACTAAACGAAAAATAATACTATTGTGTAATTGTTGAGAAAAATATTGTTACATGTGGTAACAATAAACTAAAACGAAATCCTCCTATTATTCTTGATCCATTTGTTGTTACACTTTTTATATATAAATACAATTAACAGTATTTGAAAATATTAAAGTAAAGAAACTATCAAAACAAGTATTGTGTAATTGTTGAAAATATATTGTTACATGTGGTAACACTAAACTAAAACGAAATCCTCTTGTTATTCTTGAACCACTTGGTGTTAGTGTTCCTATATAAATAAAATTAACACTATTGTCTAATAGTTTAACAAAGTATTTCTAAATATTAAAGTAAGAAAACTCTCAAAACAAGTATTGTGTAATTGTTTTGACAAATATTGTTACATCTCGTAACAATAAACTTGGTGATTAGAGAGAGCATAACCAATCACAGACGGTACGACCTGCGTTGGTTTGAGGCCGGGTATGGGCGGCATAGCCCTGAAAATCGGGTAGCTGGTTTCCCTGGATGGAGGAGGAAATGCCATCCAAAGGCAAGAGAACAACGAAAGACAACCAACTTTTAAGTTGTGTTCACTATTATTATTATAGCTATTATTTTGAACGATCAGTACGTTCTTGATGTATGTTCATTTCTCTTGTTTCTTTGGAAATCCTGTCCCAATTTATGTAGGGTGTTGACACTCTTTTTGGACATTTAGAATTAGGGAGTTGCGTTCTTGCTTGTGATCTCATATTACTATTCCAGTTGAACCGATGCGTGTGTTGTACATTTCACAATTATGCCTTGGTCGGAAGGTGATGCTGTCCTGTTCTGGTCTGGTCGTGAAGCGACTTCTATAAAGAGTGAGAGGGAATTAGCGCGAGAGAGAAGTCATTTGGTGCGAGATACTAGTTCCAATATCGCCAAAGAAGAACGCAAGAAACGCGAATTTTGGGCGACTAATTCGTTTCACGAGGATGAACAACGTGTTGCTGGGAGAGATGTTGTCCAGACCACAATTGAACATCCGTTTGTTTGGATGAAGAATTCATCGTGGTCGTATTGTGCCAACTGTCATACGGTTGTAACGCAAAATCTAACGCCGTCTTTTGCGAAAAGGCCAATTACTAGATGCGTGAAAAGGTGCAAATGCACGGCCAACCGATATCCCGTTCCACGGGTTCATGAAATCCCACCCCAACTGAAAGGTTTAACCAAAAGAGATGTGCTAGTGTTGCGTCCGTTAGACGTACACTCTGGGGATTATGAATGCATGGCCAATGGCTATCGTCTTAAAAACGCTATTCTGCGGGTCAGTTTTAGCGAAACGTCTGAAGAAGAGAAAATCCATCGATTAACTGATGAGGTGGCTAAAGAGCGATGTACGATAGCGTATCAATATTTGATGGGTTGTCCTGACTCGTGTTATCGATCGTATGTGAGGAAAAGGTTTGCCTTTTTAGAGGATGGGAAATCCTTCAATGTTTATGAACTGAAGGCCAGTAAAGGAGTGGAGTGTGCTCTGTGGCCGCATCTCTATCCGTACGAAAGCTGGTGCGATTCAAACCTGGAAGGGAACGAATCGAGACTCAGTTCCAAGATTAGTTTTATGACGAAGGTGTGTTCCGGTCTGGTCGATTATCAGTTGGACTTCGAGCTATTGCAGTTCCAATACGACCGCTGGTTGTTTAAGACCGTGAGTGGAGCTATTGCAGCAGGCAGAAAGTTGAAGTGTTCACCGGCCAAAGCTTTGGACGCGAAACTCTTTAGTCCTGAGTTCTGGAAATGGAAACACAGAATGTTGTTGGATGCTTTAGATCAATTTGGCTTTCCTTCTGTGTTCGTTACTATTAGTCCTTTTGAGTGGACATTTCCTTGGCCTAAGTGGCTTGAGGCAATCCGTGCTGAAACTGGTAAGGTCCAACGAAACTGTCAGCTTCAGAGACGTTGCATATTAGTCATGTTATAGCGCAAGTAGTTCGAGGATATCTTTGTGGGTCGAATGATGAACGGTGGAAGGGTCACGTCTTTAGTAATACGAAACGTGATGTGCCGAACGTGTTAATCTATTTTTATAGGTTTGAATTTCAACAGAGAGGAACGGTGCATTTGCACTTGCTAGTGTGGTTGAAGAATTTTCGCAACATTTCCTCTCAGTTGGTGAGGGCAGATATCCCGTGGGAAAGGCGTGAGTTGGCGTATTTAGTGACGAAATGTCAGAAATCGGACAAACCGGCTAACGCCCTTCAGACGGAGCGCACTCACTTTGAGAAAGACCTCGAGAATAATATCTGTTTGAAACTAGCACATCCGGCTGATGCGTTTGCCGTCAACTTGCGGTCATATTTGGTAACTGTGCTGGGAACACTAAAATGTTCCATGGACTTTCAGTCCACTGATGGTAGATCAATGATTCTCAGATATGTGTCTGCTTACGTGTCTAAATGGCAAGATTCTTATAGTAACGAAGGGCTGTATTCCCGGCATGTGTTGCCGTTTCAGGCTGCGTATCGAATGTTACGTGAATTCAGGCCGTGTGAACCGGAAATGTGGCTGACTTTGAGTGAGTGACGTTTTCTATATTTAGTTAGAATTTTTTTTTATATATTATTATCATTATTATTACAAAAATATACTAAATATAGTAACACAGAAGGAAATGCCTTATTTTATATGTTATCTATTATTCACTGTTACATATGTAGTACTTTATGTTCACTGGTGTTATGAAATATATTATAAATATTTACAAGAACGCAAACAATTTCGTGTTTACAATATTCCAAAACAATATTGCCTAATTCTTTAACAAATCTTAGTTACATCTTGTTCCATTTGTAGTTACATTTGTGAAGAACAAATACCATAAACAGTGTTCTTCAGTTTTCCATAAACTAAACGAAAAATAATACTATTGTGTAATTGTTGAGAAAAATATTGTTACATGTGGTAACAATAAACTAAAACGAAATCCTCTTATTATTCTTGATCCATTTGTTGTTACACTTTTTATATATAAATACAATTAACAGTATTTGAAAATATTAAAGTAAAGAAACTATCAAAACAAGTATTGTGTAATTGTTGAAAATATATTGTTACATGTGGTAACACTAAACTAAAACGAAATCCTCTTGTTATTCTTGAACCACTTGGTGTTAGTGTTCCTATATAAATAAAATTAACACTATTGTCTAATAGTTTAACAAAGTATTTCTAAATATTAAAGTAAGAAAACTCTCAAAACAAGTATTGTGTAATTGTTTAGACAAATATTGTTACATCTCGTAACAATAAACTTGGTGATTAGAGAGAGCATAACCAATCACAGACGGTACGACCTGCGTTGGTTTGAGGCCGGGTATGGGCGGCATAGCCCTGAAAATCGGGGAGCTGGTTTCCCTGGATGGAGGAGGAAATGCCATCCAAAGGCAAGAGAACAACGAAAGACAACCAACTTTTAAGTTGTGTTCACTATTATTATTATAGCTATTATTTTGAACGATCAGTACGTTCTTGATGTATGTTCATTTCTCTTGTTTCTTTGGAAATCCTGTCCCAATTTATGTAGGGTGTTGACACTCTTTTTGGACATTTAGAATTAGGGAGTTGCGTTCTTGCTTGTGATCTCATATTACTATTCCAGTTGAACCGATGCGTGTGTTGTACATTTCACAATTATGCCTTGGTCGGAAGGTGATGCTGTCCTGTTCTGGTCTGGTCGTGAAGCGACTTCTATAAAGAGTGAGAGGGAATTAGCGCGAGAGAGAAGTCATTTGGTGCGAGATACTAGTTCCAATATCGCCAAAGAAGAACGCAAGAAACGCGAATTTTGGGCGACTAATGCGTTTCACGAGGATGAACAACGTTTTGCTGGGAGAGATGTTGTCCAGACCACAATTGAACATCCGTTTGTTTGGATGAAGAATTCATCGTGGTCGTATTGTGCCAACTGTCATACGGTTGTAACGCAAAATCTAACGCCGTCTTTTGCGAAAAGGCCAATTACTAGATGCGTGAAAAGGTGCAAATGCACGGCCAACCGATATCCCGTTCCACGGGTTCATGAAATCCCACCCCAACTGAAAGGTTTAACCAAAAGAGATGTGCTAGTGTTGCGTCCGTTAGACGTACACTCTGGGGATTATGAATGCATGGCCAATGGCTATCGTCTTAAAAACGCTATTCTGCGGGTCAGTTTTAGCGAAACGTCTGAAGAAGAGAAAATCCATCGATTAACTGATGAGGTGGCTAAAGAGCGATGTACGATAGCGTATCAATATTTGATGGGTTGTCCTGACTCGTGTTATCGATCGTATGTGAGGAAAAGGTTTGCCTTTTTAGAGGATGGGAAATCCTTCAATGTTTATGAACTGAAGGCCAGTAAAGGGTGGAGTGTGCTCTGTGGCCGCATCTCTATCCGTACGAAAGCTGGTGCGATTCAAACCTGGAAGGGAACGAATCGAGACTCAGTTCCAAGATTAGTTTTATGACGAAGGTGTGTTCCGGTCTGGTCGATTATCAGTTGGATTTCGAGCTATTGCAGTTCCAATACGACCGCTGGTTGTTTAAGACCGTGAGTGGAGCTATTGCAGCAGGCAGAAAGTTGAAGTGTTCACCGGCCAAAGCTTTGGACGCGAAACTCTTTAGTCCTGAGTTCTGGAAATGGAAACACAGAATGTTGTTGGATGCTTTAGATCAATTTGGCTTTCCTTCTGTGTTCGTTACTATTAGTCCTTTTGAGTGGACATTTCCTTGGCCTAAGTGGCTTGAGGCAATCCGTGCTGAAACTGGTAAAGGTCCAACGAAACTGTCAGCTTCAGAGACGTTGCATATTAGTCATGTTATAGCGCAAGTAGTTCGAGGATATCTTTGTGGGTCGAATGATGAACGGTGGAAGGGTCACGTCTTTAGTAATACGAAACGTGATGTGCCGAACGTGTTAATCTATTTTTATAGGTTTGAATTTCAACAGAGAGGAACGGTGCATTTGCACTTGCTAGTGTGGTTGAAGAATTTTCGCAACATTTCCTCTCAGTTGGTGAGGGCAGATATCCCGTGGGAAAGGCGTGAGTTGGCGTATTTAGTGACGAAATGTCAGAAATCGGACAAACCGGCTAACGCCCTTCAGACGGAGCGCACTCACTTTGAGAAAGACCTCGAGAATAATATCTGTTTGAAACTAGCACATCCGGCTGATGCGTTTGCCGTCAACTTGCGGTCATATTTGGTAACTGTGCTGGGAACACTAAAATGTTCCATGGACTTTCAGTCCACTGATGGTAGATCAATGATTCTCAGATATGTGTCTGCTTACGTGTCTAAATGGCAAGATTCTTATAGTAACGAAGGGCTGTATTCCCGGCATGTGTTGCCGTTTCAGGCTGCGTATCGAATGTTACGTGAATTCAGGCCGTGTGAACCGGAAATGTGGCTGACTTTGAGTGAGTGACATTTTCTATATTTAGTTAGAAATATTTTTTTTATATTATTATCATTATTATTACAAAAATATACTAAATATAGTAACACAGAAAGAAATGCCTTATTTTATATGTTATCTATTATTCACTGTTACATATGTAGTACTTTATGTTCACTGGTGTTATGAAATATATTATAAATATTTGCAAGAACGCAAACAATTTCGTGTTTACAATATTCCAAAACAATATTGCCTAATTCTTTAACAAATCTTAGTTACATCTTGTTCCATTTGTAGTTACATTTGTGAAGAACAAATACCATAAACAGTGTTCTTCAGTTTTCCATAAACTAAACGAAAAATAATACTATTGTGTAATTGTTGAGAAAAATATTGTTACATGTGGTAACAATAAACTAAAACGAAATCCTCTTATTATTCTTGATCCATTTGTTGTTACACTTTTTATATATAAATACAATTAACAGTATTTGAAAATATTAAAGTAAAGAAACTATCAAAACAAGTATTGTGTAATTGTTGAAAATATATTGTTACATGTGGTAACACTAAACTAAAACGAAATCCTCTTGTTATTCTTGAACCACTTGGTGTTAGTGTTCCTATATAAATAAAATTAACACTATTGTCTAATAGTTTAACAAAGTATTTCTAAATATTAAAGTAAGAAAACTCTCAAAACAAGTATTGTGTAATTGTTTAGACAAATATTGTTACATCTCGTAACAATAAACTTGGTGATTAGAGAGAGCATAACCAATCACAGACGGTACGACCTGCGTTGGTTTGAGGCCGGGTATGGGCGGCATAGCCCTGAAAATCGGGGAGCTGGTTTCCCTGGATGGAGGAGGAAATGCCATCCAAAGGCAAGAGAACAACGAAAGACAACCAACTTTTAAGTTGTGTTCACTATTATTATTATAGCTATTATTTTGAACGATCAGTACGTTCTTGATGTATGTTCATTTCTCTTGTTTCTTTGGAAATCCTGTCCCAATTTATGTAGGGTGTTGACACTCTTTTTGGACATTTAGAATTAGGGAGTTGCGTTCTTGCTTGTGATCTCATATTACTATTCCAGTTGAACCGATGCGTGTGTTGTACATTTCACAATTATGCCTTGGTCGGAAGGTGATGCTGTCCTGTTCTGGTCTGGTCGTGAAGCGACTTCTATAAAGAGTGAGAGGGAATTAGCGCGAGAGAGAAGTCATTTGGTGCGAGATACTAGTTCCAATATCGCCAAAGAAGAACGCAAGAAACGCGAATTTTGGGCGACTAATGCGTTTCACGAGGATGAACAACGTGTTGCTGGGAGAGATGTTGTCCAGACCACAATTGAACATCCGTTTGTTTGGATGAAGAATTCATCGTGGTCGTATTGTGCCAACTGTCATACGGTTGTAACGCAAAATCTAACGCCGTCTTTTGCGAAAAGGCCAATTACTAGATGCGTGAAAAGGTGCAAATGCACGGCCAACCGATATCCCGTTCCACGGGTTCATGAAATCCCACCCCAACTGAAAGGTTTAACCAAAAGAGATGTGCTAGTGTTGCGTCCGTTAGACGTACACTCTGGGGATTATGAATGCATGGCCAATGGCTATCGTCTTAAAAACGCTATTCTGCGGGTCAGTTTTAGCGAAACGTCTGAAGAAGAGAAAATCCATCGATTAACTGATGAGGTGGCTAAAGAGCGATGTACGATAGCGTATCAATATTTGATGGGTTGTCCTGACTCGTGTTATCGATCGTATGTGAGGAAAAGGTTTGCCTTTTTAGAGGATGGGAAATCCTTCAATGTTTATGAACTGAAGGCCAGTAAAGGGTGGAGTGTGCTCTGTGGCCGCATCTCTATCCGTACGAAAGCTGGTGCGATTCAAACCTGGAAGGGAACGAATCGAGACTCAGTTCCAAGATTAGTTTTATGACGAAGGTGTGTTCCGGTCTGGTCGATTATCAGTTGGATTTCGAGCTATTGCAGTTCCAATACGACCGCTGGTTGTTTAAGACCGTGAGTGGAGCTATTGCAGCAGGCAGAAAGTTGAAGTGTTCACCGGCCAAAGCTTTGGACGCGAAACTCTTTAGTCCTGAGTTCTGGAAATGGAAACACAGAATGTTGTTGGATGCTTTAGATCAATTTGGCTTTCCTTCTGTGTTCGTTACTATTAGTCCTTTTGAGTGGACATTTCCTTGGCCTAAGTGGCTTGAGGCAATCCGTGCTGAAACTGGTAAAGGTCCAACGAAACTGTCAGCTTCAGAGACGTTGCATATTAGTCATGTTATAGCGCAAGTAGTTCGAGGATATCTTTGTGGGTCGAATGATGAACGGTGGAAGGGTCACGTCTTTAGTAATACGAAACGTGATGTGCCGAACGTGTTAATCTATTTTTATAGGTTTGAATTTCAACAGAGAGGAACGGTGCATTTGCACTTGCTAGTGTGGTTGAAGAATTTTCGCAACATTTCCTCTCAGTTGGTGAGGGCAGATATCCCGTGGGAAAGGCGTGAGTTGGCGTATTTAGTGACGAAATGTCAGAAATCGGACAAACCGGCTAACGCCCTTCAGACGGAGCGCACTCACTTTGAGAAAGACCTCGAGAATAATATCTGTTTGAAACTAGCACATCCGGCTGATGCGTTTGCCGTCAACTTGCGGTCATATTTGGTAACTGTGCTGGGAACACTAAAATGTTCCATGGACTTTCAGTCCACTGATGGTAGATCAATGATTCTCAGATATGTGTCTGCTTACGTGTCTAAATGGCAAGATTCTTATAGTAACGAAGGGCTGTATTCCCGGCATGTGTTGCCGTTTCAGGCTGCGTATCGAATGTTACGTGAATTCAGGCCGTGTGAACCGGAAATGTGGCTGACTTTGAGTGAGTGACATTTTCTATATTTAGTTAGAAATATTTTTTTTATATTATTATCATTATTATTACAAAAATATACTAAATATAGTAACACAGAAAGAAATGCCTTATTTTATATGTTATCTATTATTCACTGTTACATATGTAGTACTTTATGTTCACTGGTGTTATGAAATATATTATAAATATTTGCAAGAACGCAAACAATTTCGTGTTTACAATATTCCAAAACAATATTGCCTAATTCTTTAACAAATCTTAGTTACATCTTGTTCCATTTGTAGTTACATTTGTGAAGAACAAATACCATAAACAGTGTTCTTCAGTTTTCCATAAACTAAACGAAAAATAATACTATTGTGTAATTGTTGAGAAAAATATTGTTACATGTGGTAACAATAAACTAAAACGAAATCCTCTTATTATTCTTGATCCATTTGTTGTTACACTTTTTATATATAAATACAATTAACAGTATTTGAAAATATTAAAGTAAAGAAACTATCAAAACAAGTATTGTGTAATTGTTGAAAATATATTGTTACATGTGGTAACACTAAACTAAAACGAAATCCTCTTGTTATTCTTGAACCACTTGGTGTTAGTGTTCCTATATAAATAAAATTAACACTATTGTCTAATAGTTTAACAAAGTATTTCTAAATATTAAAGTAAGAAAACTCTCAAAACAAGTATTGTGTAATTGTTTAGACAAATATTGTTACATCTCGTAACAATAAACTTGGTGATTAGAGAGAGCATAACCAATCACAGACGGTACGACCTGCGTTGGTTTGAGGCCGGGTATGGGCGGCATAGCCCTGAAAATCGGGGAGCTGGTTTCCCTGGATGGAGGAGGAAATGCCATCCAAAGGCAAGAGAACAACGAAAGACAACCAACTTTTAAGTTGTGTTCACTATTATTATTATAGCTATTATTTTGAACGATCAGTACGTTCTTGATGTATGTTCATTTCTCTTGTTTCTTTGGAAATCCTGTCCCAATTTATGTAGGGTGTTGACACTCTTTTTGGACATTTAGAATTAGGGAGTTGCGTTCTTGCTTGTGATCTCATATTACTATTCCAGTTGAACCGATGCGTGTGTTGTACATTTCACAATTATGCCTTGGTCGGAAGGTGATGCTGTCCTGTTCTGGTCTGGTCGTGAAGCGACTTCTATAAAGAGTGAGAGGGAATTAGCGCGAGAGAGAAGTCATTTGGTGCGAGATACTAGTTCCAATATCGCCAAAGAAGAACGCAAGAAACGCGAATTTTGGGCGACTAATGCGTTTCACGAGGATGAACAACGTTTTGCTGGGAGAGATGTTGTCCAGACCACAATTGAACATCCGTTTGTTTGGATGAAGAATTCATCGTGGTCGTATTGTGCCAACTGTCATACGGTTGTAACGCAAAATCTAACGCCGTCTTTTGCGAAAAGGCCAATTACTAGATGCGTGAAAAGGTGCAAATGCACGGCCAACCGATATCCCGTTCCACGGGTTCATGAAATCCCACCCCAACTGAAAGGTTTAACCAAAAGAGATGTGCTAGTGTTGCGTCCGTTAGACGTACACTCTGGGGATTATGAATGCATGGCCAATGGCTATCGTCTTAAAAACGCTATTCTGCGGGTCAGTTTTAGCGAAACGTCTGAAGAAGAGAAAATCCATCGATTAACTGATGAGGTGGCTAAAGAGCGATGTACGATAGCGTATCAATATTTGATGGGTTGTCCTGACTCGTGTTATCGATCGTATGTGAGGAAAAGGTTTGCCTTTTTAGAGGATGGGAAATCCTTCAATGTTTATGAACTGAAGGCCAGTAAAGGGTGGAGTGTGCTCTGTGGCCGCATCTCTATCCGTACGAAAGCTGGTGCGATTCAAACCTGGAAGGGAACGAATCGAGACTCAGTTCCAAGATTAGTTTTATGACGAAGGTGTGTTCCGGTCTGGTCGATTATCAGTTGGATTTCGAGCTATTGCAGTTCCAATACGACCGCTGGTTGTTTAAGACCGTGAGTGGAGCTATTGCAGCAGGCAGAAAGTTGAAGTGTTCACCGGCCAAAGCTTTGGACGCGAAACTCTTTAGTCCTGAGTTCTGGAAATGGAAACACAGAATGTTGTTGGATGCTTTAGATCAATTTGGCTTTCCTTCTGTGTTCGTTACTATTAGTCCTTTTGAGTGGACATTTCCTTGGCCTAAGTGGCTTGAGGCAATCCGTGCTGAAACTGGTAAAGGTCCAACGAAACTGTCAGCTTCAGAGACGTTGCATATTAGTCATGTTATAGCGCAAGTAGTTCGAGGATATCTTTGTGGGTCGAATGATGAACGGTGGAAGGGTCACGTCTTTAGTAATACGAAACGTGATGTGCCGAACGTGTTAATCTATTTTTATAGGTTTGAATTTCAACAGAGAGGAACGGTGCATTTGCACTTGCTAGTGTGGTTGAAGAATTTTCGCAACATTTCCTCTCAGTTGGTGAGGGCAGATATCCCGTGGGAAAGGCGTGAGTTGGCGTATTTAGTGACGAAATGTCAGAAATCGGACAAACCGGCTAACGCCCTTCAGACGGAGCGCACTCACTTTGAGAAAGACCTCGAGAATAATATCTGTTTGAAACTAGCACATCCGGCTGATGCGTTTGCCGTCAACTTGCGGTCATATTTGGTAACTGTGCTGGGAACACTAAAATGTTCCATGGACTTTCAGTCCACTGATGGTAGATCAATGATTCTCAGATATGTGTCTGCTTACGTGTCTAAATGGCAAGATTCTTATAGTAACGAAGGGCTGTATTCCCGGCATGTGTTGCCGTTTCAGGCTGCGTATCGAATGTTACGTGAATTCAGGCCGTGTGAACCGGAAATGTGGCTGACTTTGAGTGAGTGACATTTTCTATATTTAGTTAGAAATATTTTTTTTATATTATTATCATTATTATTACAAAAATATACTAAATATAGTAACACAGAAAGAAATGCCTTATTTTATATGTTATCTATTATTCACTGTTACATATGTAGTACTTTATGTTCACTGGTGTTATGAAATATATTATAAATATTTGCAAGAACGCAAACAATTTCGTGTTTACAATATTCCAAAACAATATTGCCTAATTCTTTAACAAATCTTAGTTACATCTTGTTCCATTTGTAGTTACATTTGTGAAGAACAAATACCATAAACAGTGTTCTTCAGTTTTCCATAAACTAAACGAAAAATAATACTATTGTGTAATTGTTGAGAAAAATATTGTTACATGTGGTAACAATAAACTAAAACGAAATCCTCTTATTATTCTTGATCCATTTGTTGTTACACTTTTTATATATAAATACAATTAACAGTATTTGAAAATATTAAAGTAAAGAAACTATCAAAACAAGTATTGTGTAATTGTTGAAAATATATTGTTACATGTGGTAACACTAAACTAAAACGAAATCCTCTTGTTATTCTTGAACCACTTGGTGTTAGTGTTCCTATATAAATAAAATTAACACTATTGTCTAATAGTTTAACAAAGTATTTCTAAATATTAAAGTAAGAAAACTCTCAAAACAAGTATTGTGTAATTGTTTAGACAAATATTGTTACATCTCGTAACAATAAACTTGGTGATTAGAGAGAGCATAACCAATCACAGACGGTACGACCTGCGTTGGTTTGAGGCCGGGTATGGGCGGCATAGCCCTGAAAATCGGGGAGCTGGTTTCCCTGGATGGAGGAGGAAATGCCATCCAAAGGCAAGAGAACAACGAAAGACAACCAACTTTTAAGTTGTGTTCACTATTATTATTATAGCTATTATTTTGAACGATCAGTACGTTCTTGATGTATGTTCATTTCTCTTGTTTCTTTGGAAATCCTGTCCCAATTTATGTAGGGTGTTGACACTCTTTTTGGACATTTAGAATTAGGGAGTTGCGTTCTTGCTTGTGATCTCATATTACTATTCCAGTTGAACCGATGCGTGTGTTGTACATTTCACAATTATGCCTTGGTCGGAAGGTGATGCTGTCCTGTTCTGGTCTGGTCGTGAAGCGACTTCTATAAAGAGTGAGAGGGAATTAGCGCGAGAGAGAAGTCATTTGGTGCGAGATACTAGTTCCAATATCGCCAAAGAAGAACGCAAGAAACGCGAATTTTGGGCGACTAATGCGTTTCACGAGGATGAACAACGTGTTGCTGGGAGAGATGTTGTCCAGACCACAATTGAACATCCGTTTGTTTGGATGAAGAATTCATCGTGGTCGTATTGTGCCAACTGTCATACGGTTGTAACGCAAAATCTAACGCCGTCTTTTGCGAAAAGGCCAATTACTAGATGCGTGAAAAGGTGCAAATGCACGGCCAACCGATATCCCGTTCCACGGGTTCATGAAATCCCACCCCAACTGAAAGGTTTAACCAAAAGAGATGTGCTAGTGTTGCGTCCGTTAGACGTACACTCTGGGGATTATGAATGCATGGCCAATGGCTATCGTCTTAAAAACGCTATTCTGCGGGTCAGTTTTAGCGAAACGTCTGAAGAAGAGAAAATCCATCGATTAACTGATGAGGTGGCTAAAGAGCGATGTACGATAGCGTATCAATATTTGATGGGTTGTCCTGACTCGTGTTATCGATCGTATGTGAGGAAAAGGTTTGCCTTTTTAGAGGATGGGAAATCCTTCAATGTTTATGAACTGAAGGCCAGTAAAGGGTGGAGTGTGCTCTGTGGCCGCATCTCTATCCGTACGAAAGCTGGTGCGATTCAAACCTGGAAGGGAACGAATCGAGACTCAGTTCCAAGATTAGTTTTATGACGAAGGTGTGTTCCGGTCTGGTCGATTATCAGTTGGATTTCGAGCTATTGCAGTTCCAATACGACCGCTGGTTGTTTAAGACCGTGAGTGGAGCTATTGCAGCAGGCAGAAAGTTGAAGTGTTCACCGGCCAAAGCTTTGGACGCGAAACTCTTTAGTCCTGAGTTCTGGAAATGGAAACACAGAATGTTGTTGGATGCTTTAGATCAATTTGGCTTTCCTTCTGTGTTCGTTACTATTAGTCCTTTTGAGTGGACATTTCCTTGGCCTAAGTGGCTTGAGGCAATCCGTGCTGAAACTGGTAAAGGTCCAACGAAACTGTCAGCTTCAGAGACGTTGCATATTAGTCATGTTATAGCGCAAGTAGTTCGAGGATATCTTTGTGGGTCGAATGATGAACGGTGGAAGGGTCACGTCTTTAGTAATACGAAACGTGATGTGCCGAACGTGTTAATCTATTTTTATAGGTTTGAATTTCAACAGAGAGGAACGGTGCATTTGCACTTGCTAGTGTGGTTGAAGAATTTTCGCAACATTTCCTCTCAGTTGGTGAGGGCAGATATCCCGTGGGAAAGGCGTGAGTTGGCGTATTTAGTGACGAAATGTCAGAAATCGGACAAACCGGCTAACGCCCTTCAGACGGAGCGCACTCACTTTGAGAAAGACCTCGAGAATAATATCTGTTTGAAACTAGCACATCCGGCTGATGCGTTTGCCGTCAACTTGCGGTCATATTTGGTAACTGTGCTGGGAACACTAAAATGTTCCATGGACTTTCAGTCCACTGATGGTAGATCAATGATTCTCAGATATGTGTCTGCTTACGTGTCTAAATGGCAAGATTCTTATAGTAACGAAGGGCTGTATTCCCGGCATGTGTTGCCGTTTCAGGCTGCGTATCGAATGTTACGTGAATTCAGGCCGTGTGAACCGGAAATGTGGCTGACTTTGAGTGAGTGACATTTTCTATATTTAGTTAGAAATATTTTTTTTATATTATTATCATTATTATTACAAAAATATACTAAATATAGTAACACAGAAAGAAATGCCTTATTTTATATGTTATCTATTATTCACTGTTACATATGTAGTACTTTATGTTCACTGGTGTTATGAAATATATTATAAATATTTGCAAGAACGCAAACAATTTCGTGTTTACAATATTCCAAAACAATATTGCCTAATTCTTTAACAAATCTTAGTTACATCTTGTTCCATTTGTAGTTACATTTGTGAAGAACAAATACCATAAACAGTGTTCTTCAGTTTTCCATAAACTAAACGAAAAATAATACTATTGTGTAATTGTTGAGAAAAATATTGTTACATGTGGTAACAATAAACTAAAACGAAATCCTCTTATTATTCTTGATCCATTTGTTGTTACACTTTTTATATATAAATACAATTAACAGTATTTGAAAATATTAAAGTAAAGAAACTATCAAAACAAGTATTGTGTAATTGTTGAAAATATATTGTTACATGTGGTAACACTAAACTAAAACGAAATCCTCTTGTTATTCTTGAACCACTTGGTGTTAGTGTTCCTATATAAATAAAATTAACACTATTGTCTAATAGTTTAACAAAGTATTTCTAAATATTAAAGTAAGAAAACTCTCAAAACAAGTATTGTGTAATTGTTTAGACAAATATTGTTACATCTCGTAACAATAAACTTGGTGATTAGAGAGAGAAGCAGAAAAAGAATAGTTTATTGGTAAGTAGTGATCACCGGGTGACTACATTGATTGACGATTAAAGCTAATTAACGTATGCAAATGTTCGATTGAACATGCGTAGTCTCTGACACAGTCGTGGTTGCAAGGATGTTGTTCTGGTTAGGTTTCCTGCTATGGACTTCATCTGCGTAGCGTAAGTGTGGTGTCTGAGATTGATTGGCGGGAAGAATCGATACTTGAACGTGATGCTGGTGGGTGGAGATGCATTAACGTTAGCTTGTAACTTCTTTTCTCAATCGCCTGTCAGGTCGGAGTTATCGTCGCTTCGCTACCGTAACCAATCACAGACGGTACGACCTGCGTTGGTTTGAGGCCGGGTATGGGCGGCATAGCCCTGATAATCGGAGAGCTGGTTTCCCTGGATGGAGGAAATGCCATCCAAAGGCAAGAGAACAACGAAAGCCAACCAACTTTTAAGTTGTGTTCACTATTATTATTATAGCTATTATTTTGAACGATCAGTACGTTCTTGATGTATGTTCATTTCTCTTGTTTCTTTGGAAATCCTGTCCCAATTTATGTAGGGTGTTGACACTCTTTTTGGACATTTAGAATTAGGGAGTTGCGTTCTTGCTTGTGATCTCATATTACTATTCCAGTTGAACCGATGCGTGTGTTGTACATTTCACAATTATGCCTTGGTCGGAAGGTGATGCTGTCCTGTTTTGGTCTGGTCGTGAAGCGACTTCTATAAAGAGTGAGAGGGAATTAGCGCGAGAGAGAAGTCATTTGGTGCGAGATACTAGTTCCAATATCGCCAAAGAAGAACGCAAGAAACGCGAATTTTGACCGACTAATGCGTTTCACGAGGATGAACAACGTGTTGCTGGGAGAGATGTTGTCCAGACCACAATTGAACATCCGTTTGTTTGGATGAAGAATTCATCGTCGTCGTATTGTGCCAACTGTCATACGGTTGTAACGCAAAATCTAACGCCGTCTTTTGCGAAAAGGCCAATTACTAGATGCGTGAAAAGGTGCAAATGCACGGCCAACCGATATCCCGTTCCACGGGTTCATGAAATCCCACCCCAACTGAAAGGTTTAACCAAAAGAGATGTGCTAGTGTTGCGTCCGTTAGACGTACACTCTGGGGATTATGAATGCATGGCCAATGGCTATCGTCTTAAAAACGCTATTCTGCGGGTCAGTTTTAGCGAAACGTCTGAAGAAGAGAAAATCCATCGATTAACTGATGAGGTGGCTAAAGAGCGATGTACGATAGCGTATCAATATTTGATGGGTTGTCCTGACTCGTGTTATCGATCGTATGTGAGGAAAAGGTTTGCTTTTTTAGAGGATGGGAAATCCTTCAATGTTTATGAACTGAAGGCCAGTAAAGGAGTGGAGTGTGCTCTGTGGCCGCATCTCTATCCGTACGAAAGCTGGTGCGATTCAAACCTGGAAGGGAACGAATCGAGACTCAGTTCCAAGATTAGTTTTATGACGAAGGTGTGTTCCGGTCTGGTCGATTATCAGTTGGACTTCGAGCTATTGCAGTTCCAATACGACCGCTGGTTGTTTAAGACCGTGAGTGGAGCTATTGCAGCAGGCAGAAAGTTGAAGTGTTCACCGGCCAAAGCTTTGGACGCGAAACTCTTTAGTCCTGAGTTCTGGAAATGGAAACACAGAATGTTGTTGGATGCTTTAGATCAATTTGGCTTTCCTTCTGTGTTCGTTACTATTAGTCCTTTTGAGTGGACATTTCCTTGGCCTAAGTGGCTTGAGGCAATCCGTGCTGAAACTGGTAAAGGTCCAACGAAACTGTCAGCTTCAGAGACGTTGCATATTAGTCATGTTATAGCGCAAGTAGTTCGAGGATATCTTTGTGGGTCGAATGATGAACGGTGGAAGGGTCACGTCTTTAGTAATACGAAACGTGATGTGCCGAACGTGTTAATCTATTTTTATAGGTTTGAATTTCAACAGAGAGGAACGGTGCATTTGCACTTGCTAGTGTGGTTGAAGAATTTTCGCAACATTTCCTCTCAGTTGGTGAGGGCAGATATCCCGTGGGAAAGGCGTGAGTTGGCGTATTTAGTGACGAAATGTCAGAAATCGGACAAACCGGCTAACGCCCTTCAGACGGAGCGCACTCACTTTGAGAAAGACCTCGAGAATAATATCTGTTTGAAACTAGCACATCCGGCTGATGCGTTTGCCGTCAACTTGCGGTCATATTTGGTAACTGTGCTGGGAACACTAAAATGTTCCATGGACTTTCAGTCCACTGATGGTAGATCAATGATTCTCAGATATGTGTCTGCTTACGTGTCTAAATGGCAAGATTCTTATAGTAACGAAGGGCTGTATTCCCGGCATGTGTTGCCGTTTCAGGCTGCGTATCGAATGTTACGTGAATTCAGGCCGTGTGAACCGGAAATGTGGCTGACTTTGAGTGAGTGACATTTTCTATATTTAGTTAGATTTTTTTTTTTTATATTATTATCATTATTATTACAAAAATATACTAAATATAGTAACACAGAAGGAAATGCCTTATTTTATATGTTATCTATTATTCACTGTTACATATGTAGTACTTTATGTTCACTGGTGTTATGAAATATATTATAAATATTTACAAGAACGCAAACAATTTCGTGTTTACAATATTCCAAAACAATATTGCCTAATTCTTTAACAAATCTTAGTTACATCTTGTTCCATTTGTAGTTACATCTGTGAAGAACAAATACCATAAACAGTGTTCTTCAGTTTTCCATAAACTAAACGAAAAATAATACTATTGTGTAATTGTTGAGAAAAATATTGTTACATGTGGTAACAATAAACTAAAACGAAATCCTCCTATTATTCTTGATCCATTTGTTGTTACACTTTTTATATATAAATACAATTAACAGTATTTGAAAATATTAAAGTAAAGAAACTATCAAAACAAGTATTGTGTAATTGTTGAAAATATATTGTTACATGTGGTAACACTAAACTAAAACGAAATCCTCTGGTTATTCTTGAACCACTTGGTGTTAGTGTTCCTATATAAATAAAATTAACACTATTGTCTAATAGTTTAACAAAGTATTTCTAAATATTAAAGTAAGAAAACTCTCAAAACAAGTATTGTGTAATTGTTTAGACAAATATTGTTACATCTCGTAACAATAAACTTGGTGATTAGAGAGAGCATAACCAATCACAGACGGTACGACCTGCGTTGGTTTGAGGCCGGGTATGGGCGGCATAGCCCTGAAAATCGGGGAGCTGGTTTCCCTGGATGGAGGAGGAAATGCCATCCAAAGGCAAGAGAACAACGAAAGACAACCAACTTTTAAGTTGTGTTCACTATTATTATTATAGCTATTATTTTGAACGATCAGTACGTTCTTGATGTATGTTCATTTCTCTTGTTTCTTTGGAAATCCTGTCCCAATTTATGTAGGGTGTTGACACTCTTTTTGGACATTTAGAATTAGGGAGTTGCGTTCTTGCTTGTGATCTCATATTACTATTCCAGTTGAACCGATGCGTGTGTTGTACATTTCACAATTATGCCTTGGTCGGAAGGTGATGCTGTCCTGTTCTGGTCTGGTCGTGAAGCGACTTCTATAAAGAGTGAGAGGGAATTAGCGCGAGAGAGAAGTCATTTGGTGCGAGAGACTAGTTCCAATATCGCCAAAGAAGAACGCAAGAAACGCGAATTTTGGGCGACTAATGCGTTTCACGAGGATGAACAACGTGTTGCTGGGAGAGATGTTGTCCAGACCACAATTGAACATCCGTTTGTTTGGATGAAGAATTCATCGTGGTCGTATTGTGCCAACTGTCATACGGTTGTAACGCAAAATATTACGCCGTCTTTTGCGAAAAGGCTAATTACTAGATGCGTGAAAAGGTGCAAATGCACGGCCAACCGATATCCCGTTCCACGGGTTCATGAAATCCCACCCCAACTGAAAGGTTTAACCAAAAGAGATGTGCTAGTGTTGCGTCCGTTAGACGTACACTCTGGGGATTATGAATGCATGGCCAATGGCTATCGTCTTAAAAACGCTATTCTGCGGGTCAGTTTTAGCGAAACGTCTGAAGAAGAGAAAACCCATCGATTAACTGATGAGGTGGCTTAAAGAGCGATGTACGATAGCGTATGAATATTTGATGGGTTGTCCTGACTCGTGTTATCGATCGTATGTGAGGAAAAGGTTTGCCTTTTTAGAGGATGGGAAATCCTTCAATGTTTATGAACTGAAGGCCAGTAAAGGAGTGGAGTGTGCTCTGTGGCCGCATCTCTATCCGTATGAAAGCTGGTGCGATTCAAACCTGGAAGGGAACGAATCGAGACTCAGTTCCAAGATTAGTTTTATGACGAAGGTGTGTTCCGGTCTGGTCGATTATCAGTTGGACTTCGAGCTATTGCAGTTCCAATACGACCGCTGGTTGTTTAAGACCGTGAGTGGAGCTATTGCAGCAGGCAGAAAGTTGAAGTGTTCACCGGCCAAAGCTTTGGACGCGAAACTCTTTAGTCCTGAGTTCTGGAAATGGAAACACAGAATGTTGTTGGATGCTTTAGATCAATTTGGCTTTCCTTCTGTGTTCGTTACTATTAGTCCTTTTGAGTGGACATTTCCTTGGCCTAAGTGGCTTGAGGCAATCCGTGCTGAAACTGGTAAGGTCCAACGAAACTGTCAGCTTCAGAGACGTTGCATATTAGTCATGTTATAGCGCAAGTAGTTCGAGGATATCTTTGTGGGTCGAATGATGAACGGTGGAAGGGTCACGTCTTTAGTAATACGAAACGTGATGTGCCGAACGTGTTAATCTATTTTTATAGGTTTGAATTTCAACAGAGAGGAACGGTGCATTTGCACTTGCTAGTGTGGTTGAAGAATTTTCGCAACATTTCCTCTCAGTTGGTGAGGGCAGATATCCCGTGGGAAAGGCGTGAGTTGGCGTATTTAGTGACGAAATGTCAGAAATCGGACAAACCGGCTAACGCCCTTCAGACGGAGCGCACTCACTTTGAGAAAGACCTCGAGAATAATATCTGTTTGAAACTAGCACATCCGGCTGATGCGTTTGCCGTCAACTTGCGGTCATATTTGGTAACTGTGCTGGGAACACTAAAATGTTCCATGGACTTTCAGTCCACTGATGGTAGATCAATGATTCTCAGATATGTGTCTGCTTACGTGTCTAAATGGCAAGATTCTTATAGTAACGAAGGGCTGTATTCCCGGCATGTGTTGCCGTTTCAGGCTGCGTATCGAATGTTACGTGAATTCAGGCCGTGTGAACCGGAAATGTGGCTGACTTTGAGTGAGTGGCGTTTTCTATATTTAGTTAGAATTTTTTTTTATATATTATTATCATTATTATTACAAAAATATACTAAATATAGTAACACAGAAGGAAATGCCTTATTTTATATGTTATCTATTATTCACTGTTACATATGTAGTACTTTATGTTCACTGGTGTTATGAAATATATTATAAATATTTACAAGAACGCAAACAATTTCGTGTTTACAATATTCCAAAACAATATTGCCTAATTCTTTAACAAATCTTAGTTACATCTTGTTCCATTTGTAGTTACATTTGTGAAGAACAAATACCATAAACAGTGTTCTTCAGTTTTCCATAAACTAAACGAAAAATAATACTATTGTGTAATTGTTGAGAAAAATATTGTTACATGTGGTAACAATAAACTAAAACGAAATCCTCTTATTATTCTTGATCCATTTGTTGTTACACTTTTTATATATAAATACAATTAACAGTATTTGAAAATATTAAAGTAAAGAAACTATCAAAACAAGTATTGTGTAATTGTTGAAAATATATTGTTACATGTGGTAACACTAAACTAAAACGAAATCCTCTTGTTATTCTTGAACCACTTGGTGTTAGTGTTCCTATATAAATAAAATTAACACTATTGTCTAATAGTTTAACAAAGTATTTCTAAATATTAAAGTAAGAAAACTCTCAAAACAAGTATTGTGTAATTGTTTAGACAAATATTGTTACATCTCGTAACAATAAACTTGGTGATTAGAGAGAGCATAACCAATCACAGACGGTACGACCTGCGTTGGTTTGAGGCCGGGTATGGGCGGCATAGCCCTGAAAATCGGGGAGCTGGTTTCCCTGGATGGAGGAGGAAATGCCATCCAAAGGCAAGAGAACAACGAAAGACAACCAACTTTTAAGTTGTGTTCACTATTATTATTATAGCTATTATTTTGAACGATCAGTACGTTCTTGATGTATGTTCATTTCTCTTGTTTCTTTGGAAATCCTGTCCCAATTTATGTAGGGTGTTGACACTCTTTTTGGACATTTAGAATTAGGGAGTTGCGTTCTTGCTTGTGATCTCATATTACTATTCCAGTTGAACCGATGCGTGTGTTGTACATTTCACAATTATGCCTTGGTCGGAAGGTGATGCTGTCCTGTTCTGGTCTGGTCGTGAAGCGACTTCTATAAAGAGTGAGAGGGAATTAGCGCGAGAGAGAAGTCATTTGGTGCGAGATACTAGTTCCAATATCGCCAAAGAAGAACGCAAGAAACGCGAATTTTGGGCGACTAATGCGTTTCACGAGGATGAACAACGTGTTGCTGGGAGAGATGTTGTCCAGACCACAATTGAACATCCGTTTGTTTGGATGAAGAATTCATCGTGGTCGTATTGTGCCAACTGTCATACGGTTGTAACGCAAAATCTAACGCCGTCTTTTGCGAAAAGGCCAATTACTAGATGCGTGAAAAGGTGCAAATGCACGGCCAACCGATATCCCGTTCCACGGGTTCATGAAATCCCACCCCAACTGAAAGGTTTAACCAAAAGAGATGTGCTAGTGTTGCGTCCGTTAGACGTACACTCTGGGGATTATGAATGCATGGCCAATGGCTATCGTCTTAAAAACGCTATTCTGCGGGTCAGTTTTAGCGAAACGTCTGAAGAAGAGAAAATCCATCGATTAACTGATGAGGTGGCTAAAGAGCGATGTACGATAGCGTATCAATATTTGATGGGTTGTCCTGACTCGTGTTATCGATCGTATGTGAGGAAAAGGTTTGCCTTTTTAGAGGATGGGAAATCCTTCAATGTTTATGAACTGAAGGCCAGTAAAGGGTGGAGTGTGCTCTGTGGCCGCATCTCTATCCGTACGAAAGCTGGTGCGATTCAAACCTGGAAGGGAACGAATCGAGACTCAGTTCCAAGATTAGTTTTATGACGAAGGTGTGTTCCGGTCTGGTCGATTATCAGTTGGATTTCGAGCTATTGCAGTTCCAATACGACCGCTGGTTGTTTAAGACCGTGAGTGGAGCTATTGCAGCAGGCAGAAAGTTGAAGTGTTCACCGGCCAAAGCTTTGGACGCGAAACTCTTTAGTCCTGAGTTCTGGAAATGGAAACACAGAATGTTGTTGGATGCTTTAGATCAATTTGGCTTTCCTTCTGTGTTCGTTACTATTAGTCCTTTTGAGTGGACATTTCCTTGGCCTAAGTGGCTTGAGGCAATCCGTGCTGAAACTGGTAAAGGTCCAACGAAACTGTCAGCTTCAGAGACGTTGCATATTAGTCATGTTATAGCGCAAGTAGTTCGAGGATATCTTTGTGGGTCGAATGATGAACGGTGGAAGGGTCACGTCTTTAGTAATACGAAACGTGATGTGCCGAACGTGTTAATCTATTTTTATAGGTTTGAATTTCAACAGAGAGGAACGGTGCATTTGCACTTGCTAGTGTGGTTGAAGAATTTTCGCAACATTTCCTCTCAGTTGGTGAGGGCAGATATCCCGTGGGAAAGGCGTGAGTTGGCGTATTTAGTGACGAAATGTCAGAAATCGGACAAACCGGCTAACGCCCTTCAGACGGAGCGCACTCACTTTGAGAAAGACCTCGAGAATAATATCTGTTTGAAACTAGCACATCCGGCTGATGCGTTTGCCGTCAACTTGCGGTCATATTTGGTAACTGTGCTGGGAACACTAAAATGTTCCATGGACTTTCAGTCCACTGATGGTAGATCAATGATTCTCAGATATGTGTCTGCTTACGTGTCTAAATGGCAAGATTCTTATAGTAACGAAGGGCTGTATTCCCGGCATGTGTTGCCGTTTCAGGCTGCGTATCGAATGTTACGTGAATTCAGGCCGTGTGAACCGGAAATGTGGCTGACTTTGAGTGAGTGACATTTTCTATATTTAGTTAGAAATATTTTTTTTATATTATTATCATTATTATTACAAAAATATACTAAATATAGTAACACAGAAAGAAATGCCTTATTTTATATGTTATCTATTATTCACTGTTACATATGTAGTACTTTATGTTCACTGGTGTTATGAAATATATTATAAATATTTACAAGAACGCAAACAATTTCGTGTTTACAATATTCCAAAACAATATTGCCTAATTCTTTAACAAATCTTAGTTACATCTTGTTCCATTTGTAGTTCCATTTGTGAAGAACAAATACCATAAACAGTGTTCTTCAGTTTTCCATAAACTAAACGAAAAAATAATACTATTGTGTAATTGTTGAGAAAAATATTGTTACATGTGGTAACAATAAACTAAAACGAAATCCTCTTATTATTCTTGATCCATTTGTTGTTACACTTTTTATATATAAATACAATTAACAGTATTTGAAAATATTAAAGTAAAGAAACTATCAAAACAAGTATTGTGTAATTGTTGAAAATATATTGTTACATGTGGTAACACTAAACTAAAACGAAATCCTCTTGTTATTCTTGAACCACTTGGTGTTAGTGTTCCTATATAAATAAAATTAACGCTATTGTCTAATAGTTTAACAAAGTATTTCTAAATATTAAAGTAAGAAAACTCTCAAAACAAGTATTGTGTAATTGTTTAGACAAATATTGTTACATCTCGTAACAATAAACTTGGTGATTAGAGAGAGAAGCAGAAAAAGAATAGTTTATTGGTAAGAACTCTAGTGATCACCGGGTGACTACATTGATTGACGATTAAAGCTAATTAACGTATGCAAATGTTCGATTGAACATGCGTAGTCTCTGACACAGTCGTGGTTGCAAGGATGTTGTTCTGGTTAGGTTTCCTGCTATGGACTTCATCTGCGTAGCGTAAGTGTGGTGTCTGAGATTGATTGGCGGGAAGAATCGATACTTGAACGTGATGCTGGTGGGTGGAGATGCATTAACGTTAGCTTGTAACTTCTTTTCTCAATCGCCTGTCAGGTCGGAGTTATCGTCGCTTCGCTACCGTAACCAATCACAGACGGTACGACCTGCGTTGGTTTGAGGCCGGGTATGGGCGGCATAGCCCTGATAATCGGAGAGCTGGTTTCCCTGGATGGAGGAGGACATGCCATCCAAAGGCAAGAGAACAACGAAAGCCAACCAACTTTTAAGTTGTGTTCACTATTATTATTATAGCTATTATTTTGAACGATCAGTACGTTCTTGATGTATGTTCATTTCTCTTGTTTCTTTGGAAATCCTGTCCCAATTTATGTAGGGTGTTGACACTCTTTTTGGACATTTAGAATTAGGGAGTTGCGTTCTTGCTTGTGATCTCATATTACTATTCCAGTTGAACCGATGCGTGTGTTGTACATTTCACAATTATGCCTTGGTCGGAAGGTGATGCTGTCCTGTTTTGGTCTGGTCGTGAAGCGACTTCTATAAAGAGTGAGAGGGAATTAGCGCGAGAGAGAAGTCATTTGGTGCGAGATACTAGTTCCAATATCGCCAAAGAAGAACGCAAGAAACGCGAATTTTGACCGACTAATGCGTTTCACGAGGATGAACAACGTGTTGCTGGGAGAGATGTTGTCCAGACCACAATTGAACATCCGTTTGTTTGGATGAAGAATTCATCGTGGTCGTATTGTGCCAACTGTCATACGGTTGTAACGCAAAATCTAACGCCGTCTTTTGCGAAAAGGCCAATTACTAGATGCGTGAAAAGGTGCAAATGCACGGCCAACCGATATCCCGTTCCACGGGTTCATGAAATCCCACCCCAACTGAAAGGTTTAACCAAAAGAGATGTGCTAGTGTTGCGTCCGTTAGACGTACACTCTGGGGATTATGAATGCATGGCCAATGGCTATCGTCTTAAAAACGCTATTCTGCGGGTCAGTTTTAGCGAAACGTCTGAAGAAGAGAAAATCCATCGATTAACTGATGAGGTGGCTAAAGAGCGATGTACGATAGCGTATCAATATTTGATGGGTTGTCCTGACTCGTGTTATCGATCGTATGTGAGGAAAAGGTTTGCTTTTTTAGAGGATGGGAAATCCTTCAATGTTTATGAACTGAAGGCCAGTAAAGGAGTGGAGTGTGCTCTGTGGCCGCATCTCTATCCGTACGAAAGCTGGTGCGATTCAAACCTGGAAGGGAACGAATCGAGACTCAGTTCCAAGATTAGTTTTATGACGAAGGTGTGTTCCGGTCTGGTCGATTATCAGTTGGACTTCGAGCTATTGCAGTTCCAATACGACCGCTGGTTGTTTAAGACCGTGAGTGGAGCTATTGCAGCAGGCAGAAAGTTGAAGTGTTCACCGGCCAAAGCTTTGGACGCGAAACTCTTTAGTCCTGAGTTCTGGAAATGGAAACACAGAATGTTGTTGGATGCTTTAGATCAATTTGGCTTTCCTTCTGTGTTCGTTACTATTAGTCCTTTTGAGTGGACATTTCCTTGGCCTAAGTGGCTTGAGGCAATCCGTGCTGAAACTGGTAAAGGTCCAACGAAACTGTCAGCTTCAGAGACGTTGCATATTAGTCATGTTATAGCGCAAGTAGTTCGAGGATATCTTTGTGGGTCGAATGATGAACGGTGGAAGGGTCACGTCTTTAGTAATACGAAACGTGATGTGCCGAACGTGTTAATCTATTTTTATAGGTTTGAATTTCAACAGAGAGGAACGGTGCATTTGCACTTGCTAGTGTGGTTGAAGAATTTTCGCAACATTTCCTCTCAGTTGGTGAGGGCAGATATCCCGTGGGAAAGGCGTGAGTTGGCGTATTTAGTGACGAAATGTCAGAAATCGGACAAACCGGCTAACGCCCTTCAGACGGAGCGCACTCACTTTGAGAAAGACCTCGAGAATAATATCTGTTTGAAACTAGCACATCCGGCTGATGCGTTTGCCGTCAACTTGCGGTCATATTTGGTAACTGTGCTGGGAACACTAAAATGTTCCATGGACTTTCAGTCCACTGATGGTAGATCAATGATTCTCAGATATGTGTCTGCTTACGTGTCTAAATGGCAAGATTCTTATAGTAACGAAGGGCTGTATTCCCGGCATGTGTTGCCGTTTCAGGCTGCGTATCGAATGTTACGTGAATTCAGGCCGTGTGAACCGGAAATGTGGCTGACTTTGAGTGAGTGACATTTTCTATATTTAGTTAGATTTTTTTTTTTTATATTATTATCATTATTATTACAAAAATATACTAAATATAGTAACACAGAAGGAAATGCCTTATTTTATATGTTATCTATTATTCACTGTTACATATGTAGTACTTTATGTTCACTGGTGTTATGAAATATATTATAAATATTTACAAGAACGCAAACAATTTCGTGTTTACAATATTCCAAAACAATATTGCCTAATTCTTTAACAAATCTTAGTTACATCTTGTTCCATTTGTAGTTACATCTGTGAAGAACAAATACCATAAACAGTGTTCTTCAGTTTTCCATAAACTAAACGAAAAATAATAGTATTGTGTAATTGTTGAGAAAAATATTGTTACATGTGGTAACAATAAACTAAAACGAAATCCTCCTATTATTCTTGATCCATTTGTTGTTACACTTTTTATATATAAATACAATTAACAGTATTTGAAAATATTAAAGTAAAGAAACTATCAAAACAAGTATTGTGTAATTGTTGAAAATATATTGTTACATGTGGTAACACTAAACTAAAACGAAATCCTCTGGTTATTCTTGAACCACTTGGTGTTAGTGTTCCTATATAAATAAAATTAACACTATTGTCTAATAGTTTAACAAAGTATTTCTAAATATTAAAGTAAGAAAACTCTCAAAACAAGTATTGTGTAATTGTTTAGACAAATATTGTTACATCTCGTAACAATAAACTTGGTGATTAGAGAGAGCATAACCAATCACAGACGGTACGACCTGCGTTGGTTTGAGGCCGGGTATGGGCGGCATAGCCCTGAAAATCGGGGAGCTGGTTTCCCTGGATGGAGGAGGAAATGCCATCCAAAGGCAAGAGAACAACGAAAGACAACCAACTTTTAAGTTGTGTTCACTATTATTATTATAGCTATTATTTTGAACGATCAGTACGTTCTTGATGTATGTTCATTTCTCTTGTTTCTTTGGAAATCCTGTCCCAATTTATGTAGGGTGTTGACACTCTTTTTGGACATTTAGAATTAGGGAGTTGCGTTCTTGCTTGTGATCTCATATTACTATTCCAGTTGAACCGATGCGTGTGTTGTACATTTCACAATTATGCCTTGGTCGGAAGGTGATGCTGTCCTGTTCTGGTCTGGTCGTGAAGCGACTTCTATAAAGAGTGAGAGGGAATTAGCGCGAGAGAGAAGTCATTTGGTGCGAGAGACTAGTTCCAATATCGCCAAAGAAGAACGCAAGAAACGCGAATTTTGGGCGACTAATGCGTTTCACGAGGATGAACAACGTGTTGCTGGGAGAGATGTTGTCCAGACCACAATTGAACATCCGTTTGTTTGGATGAAGAATTCATCGTGGTCGTATTGTGCCAACTGTCATACGGTTGTAACGCAAAATATAACGCCGTCTTTTGCGAAAAGGCTAATTACTAGATGCGTGAAAAGGTGCAAATGCACGGCCAACCGATATCCCGTTCCACGGGTTCATGAAATCCCACCCCAACTGAAAGGTTTAACCAAAAGAGATGTGCTAGTGTTGCGTCCGTTAGACGTACACTCTGGGGATTATGAATGCATGGCCAATGGCTATCGTCTTAAAAACGCTATTCTGCGGGTCAGTTTTAGCGAAACGTCTGAAGAAGAGAAAACCCATCGATTAACTGATGAGGTGGCTTAAAGAGCGATGTACGATAGCGTATGAATATTTGATGGGTTGTCCTGACTCGTGTTATCGATCGTATGTGAGGAAAAGGTTTGCCTTTTTAGAGGATGGGAAATCCTTCAATGTTTATGAACTGAAGGCCAGTAAAGGAGTGGAGTGTGCTCTGTGGCCGCATCTCTATCCGTACGAAAGCTGGTGCGATTCAAACCTGGAAGGGAACGAATCGAGACTCAGTTCCAAGATTAGTTTTATGACGAAGGTGTGTTCCGGTCTGGTCGATTATCAGTTGGACTTCGAGCTATTGCAGTTCCAATACGACCGCTGGTTTTTTAAGACCGTGAGTGGAGCTATTGCAGCAGGCAGAAAGTTGAAGTGTTCACCGGCCAAAGCTTTGGACGCGAAACTCTTTAGTCCTGAGTTCTGGAAATGGAAACACAGAATGTTGTTGGATGCTTTAGATCAATTTGGCTTTCCTTCTGTGTTCGTTACTATTAGTCCTTTGAGTGGACATTTCCTTGGCCTAAGTGGCTTGAGGCAATCCGTGCTGAAACTGGTAAGGTCCAACGAAACTGTCAGCTTCAGAGACGTTGCATATTAGTCATGTTATAGCGCAAGTAGTTCGAGGATATCTTTGTGGGTCGAATGATGAACGGTGGAAGGGTCACGTCTTTAGTAATACGAAACGTGATGTGCCGAACGTGTTAATCTATTTTTATAGGTTTGAATTTCAACAGAGAGGAACGGTGCATTTGCACTTGCTAGTGTGGTTGAAGAATTTTCGCAACATTTCCTCTCAGTTGGTGAGGGCAGATATCCCGTGGGAAAGGCGTGAGTTGGCGTATTTAGTGACGAAATGTCAGAAATCGGACAAACCGGCTAACGCCCTTCAGACGGAGCGCACTCACTTTGAGAAAGACCTCGAGAATAATATCTGTTTGAAACTAGCACATCCGGCTGATGCGTTTGCCGTCAACTTGCGGTCATATTTGGTAACTGTGCTGGGAACACTAAAATGTTCCATGGACTTTCAGTCCACTGATGGTAGATCAATGATTCTCAGATATGTGTCTGCTTACGTGTCTAAATGGCAAGATTCTTATAGTAACGAAGGGCTGTATTCCCGGCATGTGTTGCCGTTTCAGGCTGCGTATCGAATGTTACGTGAATTCAGGCCGTGTGAACCGGAAATGTGGCTGACTTTGAGTGAGTGACATTTTCTATATTTAGTTAGATTTTTTTTTTTTATATTATTATCATTATTATTACAAAAATATACTAAATATAGTAACACAGAAGGAAATGCCTTATTTTATATGTTATCTATTATTCACTGTTACATATGTAGTACTTTATGTTCACTGGTGTTATGAAATATATTATAAATATTTACAAGAACGCAAACAATTTCGTGTTTACAATATTCCAAAACAATATTGCCTAATTCTTTAACAAATCTTAGTTACATCTTGTTCCATTTGTAGTTACATCTGTGAAGAACAAATACCATAAACAGTGTTCTTCAGTTTTCCATAAACTAAACGAAAAATAATAGTATTGTGTAATTGTTGAGAAAAATATTGTTACATGTGGTAACAATAAACTAAAACGAAATCCTCCTATTATTCTTGATCCATTTGTTGTTACACTTTTTATATATAAATACAATTAACAGTATTTGAAAATATTAAAGTAAAGAAACTATCAAAACAAGTATTGTGTAATTGTTGAAAATATATTGTTACATGTGGTAACACTAAACTAAAACGAAATCCTCTGGTTATTCTTGAACCACTTGGTGTTAGTGTTCCTATATAAATAAAATTAACACTATTGTCTAATAGTTTAACAAAGTATTTCTAAATATTAAAGTAAGAAAACTCTCAAAACAAGTATTGTGTAATTGTTTAGACAAATATTGTTACATCTCGTAACAATAAACTTGGTGATTAGAGAGAGCATAACCAATCACAGACGGTACGACCTGCGTTGGTTTGAGGCCGGGTATGGGCGGCATAGCCCTGAAAATCGGGGAGCTGGTTTCCCTGGATGGAGGAGGAAATGCCATCCAAAGGCAAGAGAACAACGAAAGACAACCAACTTTTAAGTTGTGTTCACTATTATTATTATAGCTATTATTTTGAACGATCAGTACGTTCTTGATGTATGTTCATTTCTCTTGTTTCTTTGGAAATCCTGTCCCAATTTATGTAGGGTGTTGACACTCTTTTTGGACATTTAGAATTAGGGAGTTGCGTTCTTGCTTGTGATCTCATATTACTATTCCAGTTGAACCGATGCGTGTGTTGTACATTTCACAATTATGCCTTGGTCGGAAGGTGATGCTGTCCTGTTCTGGTCTGGTCGTGAAGCGACTTCTATAAAGAGTGAGAGGGAATTAGCGCGAGAGAGAAGTCATTTGGTGCGAGAGACTAGTTCCAATATCGCCAAAGAAGAACGCAAGAAACGCGAATTTTGGGCGACTAATGCGTTTCACGAGGATGAACAACGTGTTGCTGGGAGAGATGTTGTCCAGACCACAATTGAACATCCGTTTGTTTGGATGAAGAATTCATCGTGGTCGTATTGTGCCAACTGTCATACGGTTGTAACGCAAAATATAACGCCGTCTTTTGCGAAAAGGCTAATTACTAGATGCGTGAAAAGGTGCAAATGCACGGCCAACCGATATCCCGTTCCACGGGTTCATGAAATCCCACCCCAACTGAAAGGTTTAACCAAAAGAGATGTGCTAGTGTTGCGTCCGTTAGACGTACACTCTGGGGATTATGAATGCATGGCCAATGGCTATCGTCTTAAAAACGCTATTCTGCGGGTCAGTTTTAGCGAAACGTCTGAAGAAGAGAAAACCCATCGATTAACTGATGAGGTGGCTTAAAGAGCGATGTACGATAGCGTATGAATATTTGATGGGTTGTCCTGACTCGTGTTATCGATCGTATGTGAGGAAAAGGTTTGCCTTTTTAGAGGATGGGAAATCCTTCAATGTTTATGAACTGAAGGCCAGTAAAGGAGTGGAGTGTGCTCTGTGGCCGCATCTCTATCCGTATGAAAGCTGGTGCGATTCAAACCTGGAAGGGAACGAATCGAGACTCAGTTCCAAGATTAGTTTTATGACGAAGGTGTGTTCCGGTCTGGTCGATTATCAGTTGGACTTCGAGCTATTGCAGTTCCAATACGACCGCTGGTTGTTTAAGACCGTGAGTGGAGCTATTGCAGCAGGCAGAAAGTTGAAGTGTTCACCGGCCAAAGCTTTGGACGCGAAACTCTTTAGTCCTGAGTTCTGGAAATGGAAACACAGAATGTTGTTGGATGCTTTAGATCAATTTGGCTTTCCTTCTGTGTTCGTTACTATTAGTCCTTTTGAGTGGACATTTCCTTGGCCTAAGTGGCTTGAGGCAATCCGTGCTGAAACTGGTAAGGTCCAACGAAACTGTCAGCTTCAGAGACGTTGCATATTAGTCATGTTATAGCGCAAGTAGTTCGAGGATATCTTTGTGGGTCGAATGATGAACGGTGGAAGGGTCACGTCTTTAGTAATACGAAACGTGATGTGCCGAACGTGTTAATCTATTTTTATAGGTTTGAATTTCAACAGAGAGGAACGGTGCATTTGCACTTGCTAGTGTGGTTGAAGAATTTTCGCAACATTTCCTCTCAGTTGGTGAGGGCAGATATCCCGTGGGAAAGGCGTGAGTTGGCGTATTTAGTGACGAAATGTCAGAAATCGGACAAACCGGCTAACGCCCTTCAGACGGAGCGCACTCACTTTGAGAAAGACCTCGAGAATAATATCTGTTTGAAACTAGCACATCCGGCTGATGCGTTTGCCGTCAACTTGCGGTCATATTTGGTAACTGTGCTGGGAACACTAAAATGTTCCATGGACTTTCAGTCCACTGATGGTAGATCAATGATTCTCAGATATGTGTCTGCTTACGTGTCTAAATGGCAAGATTCTTATAGTAACGAAGGGCTGTATTCCCGGCATGTGTTGCCGTTTCAGGCTGCGTATCGAATGTTACGTGAATTCAGGCCGTGTGAACCGGAAATGTGGCTGACTTTGAGTGAGTGACGTTTTCTATATTTAGTTAGAATTTTTTTTTATATATTATTATCATTATTATTACAAAAATATACTAAATATAGTAACACAGAAGGAAATGCCTTATTTTATATGTTATCTATTATTCACTGTTACATATGTAGTACTTTATGTTCACTGGTGTTATGAAATATATTATAAATATTTACAAGAACGCAAACAATTTCGTGTTTACAATATTCCAAAACAATATTGCCTAATTCTTTAACAAATCTTAGTTACATCTTGTTCCATTTGTAGTTACATTTGTGAAGAACAAATACCATAAACAGTGTTCTTCAGTTTTCCATAAACTAAACGAAAAATAATACTATTGTGTAATTGTTGAGAAAAATATTGTTACATGTGGTAACAATAAACTAAAACGAAATCCTCCTATTATTCTTGATCCATTTGTTGTTACACTTTTTATATATAAATACAATTAACAGTATTTGAAAATATTAAAGTAAAGAAACTATCAAAACAAGTATTGTGTAATTGTTGAAAATATATTGTTACATGTGGTAACACTAAACTAAAACGAAATCCTCTTGTTATTCTTGAACCACTTGGTGTTAGTGTTCCTATATAAATAAAATTAACACTATTGTCTAATAGTTTAACAAAGTATTTCTAAATATTAAAGTAAGAAAACTCTCAAAACAAGTATTGTGTAATTGTTTTGACAAATATTGTTACATCTCGTAACAATAAACTTGGTGATTAGAGAGAGCATAACCAATCACAGACGGTACGACCTGCGTTGGTTTGAGGCCGGGTATGGGCGGCATAGCCCTGAAAATCGGGTAGCTGGTTTCCCTGGATGGAGGAGGAAATGCCATCCAAAGGCAAGAGAACAACGAAAGACAACCAACTTTTAAGTTGTGTTCACTATTATTATTATAGCTATTATTTTGAACGATCAGTACGTTCTTGATGTATGTTCATTTCTCTTGTTTCTTTGGAAATCCTGTCCCAATTTATGTAGGGTGTTGACACTCTTTTTGGACATTTAGAATTAGGGAGTTGCGTTCTTGCTTGTGATCTCATATTACTATTCCAGTTGAACCGATGCGTGTGTTGTACATTTCACAATTATGCCTTGGTCGGAAGGTGATGCTGTCCTGTTCTGGTCTGGTCGTGAAGCGACTTCTATAAAGAGTGAGAGGGAATTAGCGCGAGAGAGAAGTCATTTGGTGCGAGATACTAGTTCCAATATCGCCAAAGAAGAACGCAAGAAACGCGAATTTTGGGCGACTAATTCGTTTCACGAGGATGAACAACGTGTTGCTGGGAGAGATGTTGTCCAGACCACAATTGAACATCCGTTTGTTTGGATGAAGAATTCATCGTGGTCGTATTGTGCCAACTGTCATACGGTTGTAACGCAAAATCTAACGCCGTCTTTTGCGAAAAGGCCAATTACTAGATGCGTGAAAAGGTGCAAATGCACGGCCAACCGATATCCCGTTCCACGGGTTCATGAAATCCCACCCCAACTGAAAGGTTTAACCAAAAGAGATGTGCTAGTGTTGCGTCCGTTAGACGTACACTCTGGGGATTATGAATGCATGGCCAATGGCTATCGTCTTAAAAACGCTATTCTGCGGGTCAGTTTTAGCGAAACGTCTGAAGAAGAGAAAATCCATCGATTAACTGATGAGGTGGCTAAAGAGCGATGTACGATAGCGTATCAATATTTGATGGGTTGTCCTGACTCGTGTTATCGATCGTATGTGAGGAAAAGGTTTGCCTTTTTAGAGGATGGGAAATCCTTCAATGTTTATGAACTGAAGGCCAGTAAAGGAGTGGAGTGTGCTCTGTGGCCGCATCTCTATCCGTACGAAAGCTGGTGCGATTCAAACCTGGAAGGGAACGAATCGAGACTCAGTTCCAAGATTAGTTTTATGACGAAGGTGTGTTCCGGTCTGGTCGATTATCAGTTGGACTTCGAGCTATTGCAGTTCCAATACGACCGCTGGTTGTTTAAGACCGTGAGTGGAGCTATTGCAGCAGGCAGAAAGTTGAAGTGTTCACCGGCCAAAGCTTTGGACGCGAAACTCTTTAGTCCTGAGTTCTGGAAATGGAAACACAGAATGTTGTTGGATGCTTTAGATCAATTTGGCTTTCCTTCTGTGTTCGTTACTATTAGTCCTTTTGAGTGGACATTTCCTTGGCCTAAGTGGCTTGAGGCAATCCGTGCTGAAACTGGTAAAGGTCCAACGAAACTGTCAGCTTCAGAGACGTTGCATATTAGTCATGTTATAGCGCAAGTAGTTCGAGGATATCTTTGTGGGTCGAATGATGAACGGTGGAAGGGTCACGTCTTTAGTAATACGAAACGTGATGTGCCGAACGTGTTAATCTATTTTTATAGGTTTGAATTTCAACAGAGAGGAACGGTGCATTTGCACTTGCTAGTGTGGTTGAAGAATTTTCGCAACATTTCCTCTCAGTTGGTGAGGGCAGATATCCCGTGGGAAAGGCGTGAGTTGGCGTATTTAGTGACGAAATGTCAGAAATCGGACAAACCGGCTAACGCCCTTCAGACGGAGCGCACTCACTTTGAGAAAGACCTCGAGAATAATATCTGTTTGAAACTAGCACATCCGGCTGATGCGTTTGCCGTCAACTTGCGGTCATATTTGGTAACTGTGCTGGGAACACTAAAATGTTCCATGGACTTTCAGTCCACTGATGGTAGATCAATGATTCTCAGATATGTGTCTGCTTACGTGTCTAAATGGCAAGATTCTTATAGTAACGAAGGGCTGTATTCCCGGCATGTGTTGCCGTTTCAGGCTGCGTATCGAATGTTACGTGAATTCAGGCCGTGTGAACCGGAAATGTGGCTGACTTTGAGTGAGTGACGTTTTCTATATTTAGTTAGAATTTTTTTTTATATATTATTATCATTATTATTACAAAAATATACTTAATATAGTAACACAGAAGGAAATGCCTTATTTTATATGTTATCTATTATTCACTGTTACATATGTAGTACTTTATGTTCACTGGTGTTATGAAATATATTATAAATATTTACAAGAACGCAAACAATTTCGTGTTTACAATATTCCAAAACAATATTGCCTAATTCTTTAACAAATCTTAGTTACATCTTGTTCCATTTGTAGTTACATTTGTGAAGAACAAATACCATAAACAGTGTTCTTCAGTTTTCCATAAACTAAACGAAAAATAATACTATTGTGTAATTGTTGAGAAACATATTGTTACATGTGGTAACACTAAACTAAAACGAAATCCTCTGGTTATTCTTGAACCACTTGGTGTTAGTGTTCCTATATAAATAAAATTAACACTATTGTCTAATAGTTTAACAAAGTATTTCTAAATATTAAAGTAAGAAAACTCTCAAAACAAGTATTGTGTAATTGTTTAGACAAATATTGTTACATCTCGTAACAATAAACTTGGTGATTAGAGAGAGCATAACCAATCACAGACGGTACGACCTGCGTTGGTTTGAGGCCGGGTATGGGCGGCATAGCCCTGAAAATCGGGGAGCTGGTTTCCCTGGATGGAGGAGGAAATGCCATCCAAAGGCAAGAGAACAACGAAAGACAACCAACTTTTAAGTTGTGTTCACTATTATTATTATAGCTATTATTTTGAACGATCAGTACGTTCTTGATGTATGTTCATTTCTCTTGTTTCTTTGGAAATCCTGTCCCAATTTATGTAGGGTGTTGACACTCTTTTTGGACATTTAGAATTAGGGAGTTGCGTTCTTGCTTGTGATCTCATATTACTATTCCAGTTGAACCGATGCGTGTGTTGTACATTTCACAATTATGCCTTGGTCGGAAGGTGATGCTGTCCTGTTTTGGTCTGGTCGTGAAGCGACTTCTATAAAGAGTGAGAGGGAATTAGCGCGAGAGAGAAGTCATTTGGTGCGAGATACTAGTTCCAATATCGCCAAAGAAGAACGCAAGAAACGCGAATTTTGGGCGACTAATGCGTTTCACGAGGATGAACAACGTGTTGCTGGGAGAGATGTTGTCCAGACCACAATTGAACATCCGTTTGTTTGGATGAAGAATTCATCGTGGTCGTATTGTGCCAACTGTCATACGGTTGTAACGCAAAATCTAACGCCGTCTTTTGCGAAAAGGCCAATTACTAGATGCGTGAAAAGGTGCAAATGCACGGCCAACCGATATCCCGTTCCACGGGTTCATGAAATCCCACCCCAACTGAAAGGTTTAACCAAAAGAGATGTGCTAGTGTTGCGTCCGTTAGACGTACACTCTGGGGATTATGAATGCATGGCCAATGGCTATCGTCTTAAAAACGCTATTCTGCGGGTCAGTTTTAGCGAAACGTCTGAAGAAGAGAAAATCCATCGATTAACTGATGAGGTGGCTAAAGAGCGATGTACGATAGCGTATCAATATTTGATGGGTTGTCCTGACTCGTGTTATCGATCGTATGTGAGGAAAAGGTTTGCCTTTTTAGAGGATGGGAAATCCTTCAATGTTTATGAACTGAAGGCCAGTAAAGGAGTGGAGTGTGCTCTGTGGCCGCATCTCTATCCGTACGAAAGCTGGTGCGATTCAAACCTGGAAGGGAACGAATCGAGACTCAGTTCCAAGATTAGTTTTATGACGAAGGTGTGTTCCGGTCTGGTCGATTATCAGTTGGACTTCGAGCTATTGCAGTTCCAATACGACCGCTGGTTGTTTAAGACCGTGAGTGGAGCTATTGCAGCAGGCAGAAAGTTGAAGTGTTCACCGGCCAAAGCTTTGGACGCGAAACTCTTTAGTCCTGAGTTCTGGAAATGGAAACACAGAATGTTGTTGGATGCTTTAGATCAATTTGGCTTTCCTTCTGTGTTCGTTACTATTAGTCGTTTTGAGTGGACATTTCCTTGGCCTAAGTGGCTTGAGGCAATCCGTGCTGAAACTGGTAAAGGTCCAACGAAACTGTCAGCTTCAGAGACGTTGCATATTAGTCATGTTATAGCGCAAGTAGTTCGAGGATATCTTTGTGGGTCGAATGATGAACGGTGGAAGGGTCACGTCTTTAGTAATACGAAACGTGATGTGCCGAACGTGTTAATCTATTTTTATAGGTTTGAATTTCAACAGAGAGGAACGGTGCATTTGCACTTGCTAGTGTGGTTGAAGAATTTTCGCAACATTTCCTCTCAGTTGGTGAGGGCAGATATCCCGTGGGAAAGGCGTGAGTTGGCGTATTTAGTGACGAAATGTCAGAAATCGGACAAACCGGCTAACGCCCTTCAGACGGAGCGCACTCACTTTGAGAAAGACCTCGAGAATAATATCTGTTTGAAACTAGCACATCCGGCTGATGCGTTTGCCGTCAACTTGCGGTCATATTTGGTAACTGTGCTGGGAACACTAAAATGTTCCATGGACTTTCAGTCCACTGATGGTAGATCAATGATTCTCAGATATGTGTCTGCTTACGTGTCTAAATGGCAAGATTCTTATAGTAACGAAGGGCTGTATTCCCGGCATGTGTTGCCGTTTCAGGCTGCGTATCGAATGTTACGTGAATTCAGGCCGTGTGAACCGGAAATGTGGCTGACTTTGAGTGAGTGACATTTTCTATATTTAGTTAGATTTTTTTTTTTTATATTATTATCATTATTATTACAAAAATATACTAAATATAGTAACACAGAAGGAAATGCCTTATTTTATATGTTATCTATTATTCACTGTTACATATGTAGTACTTTATGTTCACTGGTGTTATGAAATATATTATAAATATTTACAAGAACGCAAACAATTTCGTGTTTACAATATTCCAAAACAATATTGCCTAATTCTTTAACAAATCTTAGTTACATCTTGTTCCATTTGTAGTTACATTTGTGAAGAACAAATACCATAAACAGTGTTCTTCAGTTTTCCATAAACTAAACGAAAAATAATACTATTGTGTAATTGTTGAGAAAAATATTGTTACATGTGGTAACAATAAACTAAAACGAAATCCTCCTATTATTCTTGATCCATTTGTTGTTACACTTTTTATATATAAATACAATTAACAGTATTTGAAAATATTAAAGTAAAGAAACTATCAAAACAAGTATTGTGTAATTGTTGAAAATATATTGTTACATGTGGTAACACTAAACTAAAACGAAATCCTCTGGTTATTCTTGAACCACTTGGTGTTAGTGTTCCTATATAAATAAAATTAACACTATTGTCTAATAGTTTAACAAAGTATTTCTAAATATTAAAGTAAGAAAACTCTCAAAACAAGTATTGTGTAATTGTTTAGACAAATATTGTTACATCTCGTAACAATAAACTTGGTGATTAGAGAGAGCATAACCAATCACAGACGGTACGACCTGCGTTGGTTTGAGGCCGGGTATGGGCGGCATAGCCCTGAAAATCGGGGAGCTGGTTTCCCTGGATGGAGGAGGAAATGCCATCCAAAGGCAAGAGAACAACGAAAGACAACCAACTTTTAAGTTGTGTTCACTATTATTATTATAGCTATTATTTTGAACGATCAGTACGTTCTTGATGTATGTTCATTTCTCTTGTTTCTTTGGAAATCCTGTCCCAATTTATGTAGGGTGTTGACACTCTTTTTGGACATTTAGAATTAGGGAGTTGCGTTCTTGCTTGTGATCTCATATTACTATTCCAGTTGAACCGATGCGTGTGTTGTACATTTCACAATTATGCCTTGGTCGGAAGGTGATGCTGTCCTGTTTTGGTCTGGTCGTGAAGCGACTTCTATAAAGAGTGAGAGGGAATTAGCGCGAGAGAGAAGTCATTTGGTGCGAGATACTAGTTCCAATATCGCCAAAGAAGAACGCAAGAAACGCGAATTTTGGCCGACTAATGCGTTTCACGAGGATGAACAACGTGTTGCTGGGAGAGATGTTGTCCAGACCACAATTGAACATCCGTTTGTTTGGATGAAGAATTCATCGTGGTCGTATTGTGCCAACTGTCATACGGTTGTAACGCAAAATCTAACGCCGTCTTTTGCGAAAAGGCCAATTACTAGATGCGTGAAAAGGTGCAAATGCACGGCCAACCGATATCCCGTTCCACGGGTTCATGAAATCCCACCCCAACTGAAAGGTTTAACCAAAAGAGATGTGCTAGTGTTGCGTCCGTTAGACGTACACTCTGGGGATTATGAATGCATGGCCAATGGCTATCGTCTTAAAAACGCTATTCTGCGGGTCAGTTTTAGCGAAACGTCTGAAGAAGAGAAAATCCATCGATTAACTGATGAGGTGGCTAAAGAGCGATGTACGATAGCGTATCAATATTTGATGGGTTGTCCTGACTCGTGTTATCGATCGTATGTGAGGAAAAGGTTTGCCTTTTTAGAGGATGGGAAATCCTTCAATGTTTATGAACTGAAGGCCAGTAAAGGAGTGGAGTGTGCTCTGTGGCCGCATCTCTATCCGTACGAAAGCTGGTGCGATTCAAACCTGGAAGGGAACGAATCGAGACTCAGTTCCAAGATTAGTTTTATGACGAAGGTGTGTTCCGGTCTGGTCGATTATCAGTTGGACTTCGAGCTATTGCAGTTCCAATACGACCGCTGGTTGTTTAAGACCGTGAGTGGAGCTATTGCAGCAGGCAGAAAGTTGAAGTGTTCACCGGCCAAAGCTTTGGACGCGAAACTCTTTAGTCCTGAGTTCTGGAAATGGAAACACAGAATGTTGTTGGATGCTTTAGATCAATTTGGCTTTCCTTCTGTGTTCGTTACTATTAGTCGTTTTGAGTGGACATTTCCTTGGCCTAAGTGGCTTGAGGCAATCCGTGCTGAAACTGGTAAAGGTCCAACGAAACTGTCAGCTTCAGAGACGTTGCATATTAGTCATGTTATAGCGCAAGTAGTTCGAGGATATCTTTGTGGGTCGAATGATGAACGGTGGAAGGGTCACGTCTTTAGTAATACGAAACGTGATGTGCCGAACGTGTTAATCTATTTTTATAGGTTTGAATTTCAACAGAGAGGAACGGTGCATTTGCACTTGCTAGTGTGGTTGAAGAATTTTCGCAACATTTCCTCTCAGTTGGTGAGGGCAGATATCCCGTGGGAAAGGCGTGAGTTGGCGTATTTAGTGACGAAATGTCAGAAATCGGACAAACCGGCTAACGCCCTTCAGACGGAGCGCACTCACTTTGAGAAAGACCTCGAGAATAATATCTGTTTGAAACTAGCACATCCGGCTGATGCGTTTGCCGTCAACTTGCGGTCATATTTGGTAACTGTGCTGGGAACACTAAAATGTTCCATGGACTTTCAGTCCACTGATGGTAGATCAATGATTCTCAGATATGTGTCTGCTTACGTGTCTAAATGGCAAGATTCTTATAGTAACGAAGGGCTGTATTCCCGGCATGTGTTGCCGTTTCAGGCTGCGTATCGAATGTTACGTGAATTCAGGCCGTGTGAACCGGAAATGTGGCTGACTTTGAGTGAGTGACATTTTCTATATTTAGTTAGATTTTTTTTTTTTATATTATTATCATTATTATTACAAAAATATACTAAATATAGTAACACAGAAGGAAATGCCTTATTTTATATGTTATCTATTATTCACTGTTACATATGTAGTACTTTATGTTCACTGGTGTTATGAAATATATTATAAATATTTACAAGAACGCAAACAATTTCGTGTTTACAATATTCCAAAACAATATTGCCTAATTCTTTAACAAATCTTAGTTACATCTTGTTCCATTTGTAGTTACATTTGTGAAGAACAAATACCATAAACAGTGTTCTTCAGTTTTCCATAAACTAAACGAAAAATAATACTATTGTGTAATTGTTGAGAAAAATATTGTTACATGTGGTAACAATAAACTAAAACGAAATCCTCCTATTATTCTTGATCCATTTGTTGTTACACTTTTTATATATAAATACAATTAACAGTATTTGAAAATATTAAAGTAAAGAAACTATCAAAACAAGTATTGTGTAATTGTTGAAAATATATTGTTACATGTGGTAACACTAAACTAAAACGAAATCCTCTGGTTATTCTTGAACCACTTGGTGTTAGTGTTCCTATATAAATAAAATTAACACTATTGTCTAATAGTTTAACAAAGTATTTCTAAATATTAAAGTAAGAAAACTCTCAAAACAAGTATTGTGTAATTGTTTAGACAAATATTGTTACATCTCGTAACAATAAACTTGGTGATTAGAGAGAGCATAACCAATCACAGACGGTACGACCTGCGTTGGTTTGAGGCCGGGTATGGGCGGCATAGCCCTGAAAATCGGGGAGCTGGTTTCCCTGGATGGAGGAGGAAATGCCATCCAAAGGCAAGAGAACAACGAAAGACAACCAACTTTTAAGTTGTGTTCACTATTATTATTATAGCTATTATTTTGAACGATCAGTACGTTCTTGATGTATGTTCATTTCTCTTGTTTCTTTGGAAATCCTGTCCCAATTTATGTAGGGTGTTGACACTCTTTTTGGACATTTAGAATTAGGGAGTTGCGTTCTTGCTTGTGATCTCATATTACTATTCCAGTTGAACCGATGCGTGTGTTGTACATTTCACAATTATGCCTTGGTCGGAAGGTGATGCTGTCCTGTTTTGGTCTGGTCGTGAAGCGACTTCTATAAAGAGTGAGAGGGAATTAGCGCGAGAGAGAAGTCATTTGGTGCGAGATACTAGTTCCAATATCGCCAAAGAAGAACGCAAGAAACGCGAATTTTGGCCGACTAATGCGTTTCACGAGGATGAACAACGTGTTGCTGGGAGAGATGTTGTCCAGACCACAATTGAACATCCGTTTGTTTGGATGAAGAATTCATCGTGGTCGTATTGTGCCAACTGTCATACGGTTGTAACGCAAAATCTAACGCCGTCTTTTGCGAAAAGGCCAATTACTAGATGCGTGAAAAGGTGCAAATGCACGGCCAACCGATATCCCGTTCCACGGGTTCATGAAATCCCACCCCAACTGAAAGGTTTAACCAAAAGAGATGTGCTAGTGTTGCGTCCGTTAGACGTACACTCTGGGGATTATGAATGCATGGCCAATGGCTATCGTCTTAAAAACGCTATTCTGCGGGTCAGTTTTAGCGAAACGTCTGAAGAAGAGAAAATCCATCGATTAACTGATGAGGTGGCTAAAGAGCGATGTACGATAGCGTATCAATATTTGATGGGTTGTCCTGACTCGTGTTATCGATCGTATGTGAGGAAAAGGTTTGCCTTTTTAGAGGATGGGAAATCCTTCAATGTTTATGAACTGAAGGCCAGTAAAGGAGTGGAGTGTGCTCTGTGGCCGCATCTCTATCCGTACGAAAGCTGGTGCGATTCAAACCTGGAAGGGAACGAATCGAGACTCAGTTCCAAGATTAGTTTTATGACGAAGGTGTGTTCCGGTCTGGTCGATTATCAGTTGGACTTCGAGCTATTGCAGTTCCAATACGACCGCTGGTTGTTTAAGACCGTGAGTGGAGCTATTGCAGCAGGCAGAAAGTTGAAGTGTTCACCGGCCAAAGCTTTGGACGCGAAACTCTTTAGTCCTGAGTTCTGGAAATGGAAACACAGAATGTTGTTGGATGCTTTAGATCAATTTGGCTTTCCTTCTGTGTTCGTTACTATTAGTCCTTTTGAGTGGACATTTCCTTGGCCTAAGTGGCTTGAGGCAATCCGTGCTGAAACTGGTAAAGGTCCAACGAAACTGTCAGCTTCAGAGACGTTGCATATTAGTCATGTTATAGCGCAAGTAGTTCGAGGATATCTTTGTGGGTCGAATGATGAACGGTGGAAGGGTCACGTCTTTAGTAATACGAAACGTGATGTGCCGAACGTGTTAATCTATTTTTATAGGTTTGAATTTCAACAGAGAGGAACGGTGCATTTGCACTTGCTAGTGTGGTTGAAGAATTTTCGCAACATTTCCTCTCAGTTGGTGAGGGCAGATATCCCGTGGGAAAGGCGTGAGTTGGCGTATTTAGTGACGAAATGTCAGAAATCGGACAAACCGGCTAACGCCCTTCAGACGGAGCGCACTCACTTTGAGAAAGACCTCGAGAATAATATCTGTTTGAAACTAGCACATCCGGCTGATGCGTTTGCCGTCAACTTGCGGTCATATTTGGTAACTGTGCTGGGAACACTAAAATGTTCCATGGACTTTCAGTCCACTGATGGTAGATCAATGATTCTCAGATATGTGTCTGCTTACGTGTCTAAATGGCAAGATTCTTATAGTAACGAAGGGCTGTATTCCCGGCATGTGTTGCCGTTTCAGGCTGCGTATCGAATGTTACGTGAATTCAGGCCGTGTGAACCGGAAATGTGGCTGACTTTGAGTGAGTGACATTTTCTATATTTAGTTAGAATTTTTTTATATATTATTATCATTATTATTACAAAAATATACTTAATATAGTAACACAGAAGGAAATGCCTTATTTTATATGTTATCTATTATTCACTGTTACATATGTAGTACTTTATGTTCACTGGTGTTATGAAATATATTATAAATATTTACAAGAACGCAAACAATTTCGTGTTTACAATATTCCAAAACAATATTGCCTAATTCTTTAACAAATCTTAGTTACATCTTGTTCCATTTGTAGTTACATTTGTGAAGAACAAATACCATAAACAGTGTTCTTCAGTTTTCCATAAACTAAACGAAAAATAATACTATTGTGTAATTGTTGAGAAACATATTGTTACATGTGGTAACACTAAACTAAAACGAAATCCTCTGGTTATTCTTGAACCACTTGGTGTTAGTGTTCCTATATAAATAAAATTAACACTATTGTCTAATAGTTTAACAAAGTATTTCTAAATATTAAAGTAAGAAAACTCTCAAAACAAGTATTGTGTAATTGTTTAGACAAATATTGTTACATCTCGTAACAATAAACTTGGTGATTAGAGAGAGCATAACCAATCACAGACGGTACGACCTGCGTTGGTTTGAGGCCGGGTATGGGCGGCATAGCCCTGAAAATCGGGGAGCTGGTTTCCCTGGATGGAGGAAATGCCATCCAAAGGCAAGAGAACAACGAAAGCCAACCAACTTTTAAGTTGTGTTCACTATTATTAGTATAGCTATTATTTTGAACGATCAGTACGTTCTTGATGTATGTTCATTTCTCTTGTTTCTTTGGAAATCCTGTCCCAATTTATATAGGGTGTTGACACTCTTTTTGGACATTTAGAATTAGGGAGTTGCGTTCTTGCTTGTGATCTCATATTACTATTCCAGTTGAACCGATGCGTGTGTTGTACATTTCACAATTATGCCTTGGTCGGAAGGTGATGCTGTCGTGTTTTGGTCTGGTCGTGAAGCGACTTCTATAAAGAGTGAGAGGGAATTAGCGCGAGAGAGAAGTCATTTGGTGCGAGATACTAGTTCCAATATCGCCAAAGAAGAACGCAAGAAACGCGAATTTTGGGCGACTAATGCGTTTCACGAGGATGAACAACGTGTTGCTGGGAGAGATGTTGTCCAGACCACAATTGAACATCCGTTTGTTTGGATGAAGAATTCATCGTGGTCGTATTGTGCCAACTGTCATACGGTTGTAACGCAAAATCTAACGCCGTCTTTTGCGAAAAGGCCAATTACTAGATGCGTGAAAAGGTGCAAATGCACGACCAACCGATATCCCGTTCCACGGGTTCATGAAATCCCATCCCAACTGAAAGGTTTAACCAAAACAGATGTGCTAGTGTTGCGTCCGTTAGACGTACACTCTGGGGATTATGAATGCATGGCCAATGGCTATCGTCTTAAAAACGCTATTCTGCGGGTCAGTTTTAGCGAAACGTCTGAAGAAGAGCAAATCCATCGATTAACTGATGAGGTGGCTAAAGAGCGATGTACGATAGCGTATGAATATTTGATGGTTTGTCCTGACTCGTGTTATCGATCGTATGTGAGGAAAAGGTTTGCCTTTTTAGAGGATGGGAAATCCTTCAATGTTTATGAACTGAAGGCCAGTAAAGGAGTGGAGTGTGCTCTGTAGCCGCATCTCTATCCGTACGAAAGCTGGTGCGATTCAAACCTGGAAGGGAACGAATCGAGCCTCAGTTCCAAGATTAGTTTTATGACGAAGGTGTGTTCCGGTCTAGTCGATTATCAGTTGGACTTCGAGCTATTGCAGTTCCAATACGACCGCTGGTTGTTTAAGACCGTGAGTGGAGCTATTGCAGCAGGCAGAAAGTTGAAGTGTTCACCGGCCAAAGCTTTGGACGCGAAACTCTTTAGTCCTGAGTTCTGGAAATGGAAACACAGAATGTTGTTGGATGCTTTAGATCAATTTGGCTTTCCTTCTGTGTTCGTTACTATTAGTCCTTTTGAGTGGACATTTCCTTGGCCTAAGTGGCTTGAGGCAATCCGTGCTGAAACTGGTAAAGGTCCAACGAAACTGTCAGCTTCAGAGACGTTGCATATTAGTCATGTTATAGCGCAAGTAGTTCGAGGATATCTTTGTGGGTCGAATGATGAACGGTGGAAGGGTCACGTCTTTAGTAATACGAAACGTGATGTGCCGAACGTGTTAATCTATTTTTATAGGTTTGAATTTCAACAGAGAGGAACGGTGCATTTGCACTTGCTAGTGTGGTTGAAGAATTTTCGCAACATTTCCTCTCAGTTGGCGAGGGCAGATATCCCGTGGGAAAGGCGTGAGTTGGCGTATTTAGTGACGAAATGTCAGAAATCGGACAAACCGGCTAACGCCCTTCAGACGGAGCGCACTCACTTTGAGAAAGACCTCGAGAATAATATCTGTTTGAAACTAGCACATCCGGCTGATGCGTTTGCCGTCAACTTGCGGTCATATTTGGTAACTGTGCTGGGAACACTAAAATGTTCCATGGACTTTCAGTCCACTGATGGTAGATCAATGATTCTCAGATATGTGTCTGCTTACGTGTCTAAATGGCAAGATTCTTATAGTAACGAAGGGCTGTATTCCCGGCATGTGTTGCCGTTTCAGGCTGCGTATCGAATGTTACGTGAATTCAGGCCGTGTGAACCGGAAATGTGGCTGACTTTGAGTGAGTGACGTTTTCTATATTTAGTTAGAATTTTTTTTTATATATTATTATCATTATTATTACAAAAATATACTAAATATAGTAACACAGAAGGAAATGCCTTATTTTATATGTTATCTATTATTCACTGTTACATATGTAGTACTTTATGTTCACTGGTGTTATGAAATATATTATAAATATTTACAAGAACGCAAACAATTTCGTGTTTACAATATTCCAAAACAATATTGCCTAATTCTTTAACAAATCTTAGTTACATCTTGTTCCATTTGTAGTTACATTTGTGAAGAACAAATACCATAAACAGTGTTCTTCAGTTTTCCATAAACTAAACGAAAAATAATACTATTGTGTAATTGTTGAGAAAAATATTGTTACATGTGGTAACAATAAACTAAAACGAAATCCTCTTATTATTCTTGATCCATTTGTTGTTACACTTTTTATATATAAATACAATTAACAGTATTTGAAAATATTAAAGTAAAGAAACTATCAAAACAAGTATTGTGTAATTGTTGAAAATATATTGTTACATGTGGTAACACTAAACTAAAACGAAATCCTCTTGTTATTCTTGAACCACTTGGTGTTAGTGTTCCTATATAAATAAAATTAACACTATTGTCTAATAGTTTAACAAAGTATTTCTAAATATTAAAGTAAGAAAACTCTCAAAACAAGTATTGTGTAATTGTTTAGACAAATATTGTTACATCTCGTAACAATAAACTTGGTGATTAGAGAGAGAAGCAGAAAAAGAATAGTTTATTGGTAAGTAGTGATCACCGGGTGACTACATTGATTGACGATTAAAGCTAATTAACGTATGCAAATGTTCGATTGAACATGCGTAGTCTCTGACACAGTCGTGGTTGCAAGGATGTTGTTCTGGTTAGGTTTCCTGCTATGGACTTCATCTGCGTAGCGTAAGTGTGGTGTCTGAGATTGATTGGCGGGAAGAATCGATACTTGAACGTGATGCTGGTGGGTGGAGATGCATTAACGTTAGCTTGTAACTTCTTTTCTCAATCGCCTGTCAGGTCGGAGTTATCGTCGCTTCGCTACCGTAACCAATCACAGACGGTACGACCTGCGTTGGTTTGAGGCCGGGTATGGGCGGCATAGCCCTGATAATCGGAGAGCTGGTTTCCCTGGATGGAGGAGGACATGCCATCCAAAGGCAAGAGAACAACGAAAGCCAACCAACTTTTAAGTTGTGTTCACTATTATTATTATAGCTATTATTTTGAACGATCAGTACGTTCTTGATGTATGTTCATTTCTCTTGTTTCTTTGGAAATCCTGTCCCAATTTATGTAGGGTGTTGACACTCTTTTTGGACATTTAGAATTAGGGAGTTGCGTTCTTGCTTGTGATCTCATATTACTATTCCAGTTGAACCGATGCGTGTGTTGTACATTTCACAATTATGCCTTGGTCGGAAGGTGATGCTGTCCTGTTTTGGTCTGGTCGTGAAGCGACTTCTATAAAGAGTGAGAGGGAATTAGCGCGAGAGAGAAGTCATTTGGTGCGAGATACTAGTTCCAATATCGCCAAAGAAGAACGCAAGAAACGCGAATTTTGACCGACTAATGCGTTTCACGAGGATGAACAACGTGTTGCTGGGAGAGATGTTGTCCAGACCACAATTGAACATCCGTTTGTTTGGATGAAGAATTCATCGTCGTCGTATTGTGCCAACTGTCATACGGTTGTAACGCAAAATCTAACGCCGTCTTTTGCGAAAAGGCCAATTACTAGATGCGTGAAAAGGTGCAAATGCACGGCCAACCGATATCCCGTTCCACGGGTTCATGAAATCCCACCCCAACTGAAAGGTTTAACCAAAAGAGATGTGCTAGTGTTGCGTCCGTTAGACGTACACTCTGGGGATTATGAATGCATGGCCAATGGCTATCGTCTTAAAAACGCTATTCTGCGGGTCAGTTTTAGCGAAACGTCTGAAGAAGAGAAAATCCATCGATTAACTGATGAGGTGGCTAAAGAGCGATGTACGATAGCGTATCAATATTTGATGGGTTGTCCTGACTCGTGTTATCGATCGTATGTGAGGAAAAGGTTTGCTTTTTTAGAGGATGGGAAATCCTTCAATGTTTATGAACTGAAGGCCAGTAAAGGAGTGGAGTGTGCTCTGTGGCCGCATCTCTATCCGTACGAAAGCTGGTGCGATTCAAACCTGGAAGGGAACGAATCGAGACTCAGTTCCAAGATTAGTTTTATGACGAAGGTGTGTTCCGGTCTGGTCGATTATCAGTTGGACTTCGAGCTATTGCAGTTCCAATACGACCGCTGGTTGTTTAAGACCGTGAGTGGAGCTATTGCAGCAGGCAGAAAGTTGAAGTGTTCACCGGCCAAAGCTTTGGACGCGAAACTCTTTAGTCCTGAGTTCTGGAAATGGAAACACAGAATGTTGTTGGATGCTTTAGATCAATTTGGCTTTCCTTCTGTGTTCGTTACTATTAGTCCTTTTGAGTGGACATTTCCTTGGCCTAAGTGGCTTGAGGCAATCCGTGCTGAAACTGGTAAAGGTCCAACGAAACTGTCAGCTTCAGAGACGTTGCATATTAGTCATGTTATAGCGCAAGTAGTTCGAGGATATCTTTGTGGGTCGAATGATGAACGGTGGAAGGGTCACGTCTTTAGTAATACGAAACGTGATGTGCCGAACGTGTTAATCTATTTTTATAGGTTTGAATTTCAACAGAGAGGAACGGTGCATTTGCACTTGCTAGTGTGGTTGAAGAATTTTCGCAACATTTCCTCTCAGTTGGTGAGGGCAGATATCCCGTGGGAAAGGCGTGAGTTGGCGTATTTAGTGACGAAATGTCAGAAATCGGACAAACCGGCTAACGCCCTTCAGACGGAGCGCACTCACTTTGAGAAAGACCTCGAGAATAATATCTGTTTGAAACTAGCACATCCGGCTGATGCGTTTGCCGTCAACTTGCGGTCATATTTGGTAACTGTGCTGGGAACACTAAAATGTTCCATGGACTTTCAGTCCACTGATGGTAGATCAATGATTCTCAGATATGTGTCTGCTTACGTGTCTAAATGGCAAGATTCTTATAGTAACGAAGGGCTGTATTCCCGGCATGTGTTGCCGTTTCAGGCTGCGTATCGAATGTTACGTGAATTCAGGCCGTGTGAACCGGAAATGTGGCTGACTTTGAGTGAGTGACATTTTCTATATTTAGTTAGATTTTTTTTTTTTATATTATTATCATTATTATTACAAAAATATACTAAATATAGTAACACAGAAGGAAATGCCTTATTTTATATGTTATCTATTATTCACTGTTACATATGTAGTACTTTATGTTCACTGGTGTTATGAAATATATTATAAATATTTACAAGAACGCAAACAATTTCGTGTTTACAATATTCCAAAACAATATTGCCTAATTCTTTAACAAATCTTAGTTACATCTTGTTCCATTTGTAGTTACATCTGTGAAGAACAAATACCATAAACAGTGTTCTTCAGTTTTCCATAAACTAAACGAAAAATAATACTATTGTGTAATTGTTGAGAAAAATATTGTTACATGTGGTAACAATAAACTAAAACGAAATCCTCCTATTATTCTTGATCCATTTGTTGTTACACTTTTTATATATAAATACAATTAACAGTATTTGAAAATATTAAAGTAAAGAAACTATCAAAACAAGTATTGTGTAATTGTTGAAAATATATTGTTACATGTGGTAACACTAAACTAAAACGAAATCCTCTGGTTATTCTTGAACCACTTGGTGTTAGTGTTCCTATATAAATAAAATTAACACTATTGTCTAATAGTTTAACAAAGTATTTCTAAATATTAAAGTAAGAAAACTCTCAAAACAAGTATTGTGTAATTGTTTAGACAAATATTGTTACATCTCGTAACAATAAACTTGGTGATTAGAGAGAGCATAACCAATCACAGACGGTACGACCTGCGTTGGTTTGAGGCCGGGTATGGGCGGCATAGCCCTGAAAATCGGGGAGCTGGTTTCCCTGGATGGAGGAGGAAATGCCATCCAAAGGCAAGAGAACAACGAAAGACAACCAACTTTTAAGTTGTGTTCACTATTATTATTATAGCTATTATTTTGAACGATCAGTACGTTCTTGATGTATGTTCATTTCTCTTGTTTCTTTGGAAATCCTGTCCCAATTTATGTAGGGTGTTGACACTCTTTTTGGACATTTAGAATTAGGGAGTTGCGTTCTTGCTTGTGATCTCATATTACTATTCCAGTTGAACCGATGCGTGTGTTGTACATTTCACAATTATGCCTTGGTCGGAAGGTGATGCTGTCCTGTTCTGGTCTGGTCGTGAAGCGACTTCTATAAAGAGTGAGAGGGAATTAGCGCGAGAGAGAAGTCATTTGGTGCGAGAGACTAGTTCCAATATCGCCAAAGAAGAACGCAAGAAACGCGAATTTTGGGCGACTAATGCGTTTCACGAGGATGAACAACGTGTTGCTGGGAGAGATGTTGTCCAGACCACAATTGAACATCCGTTTGTTTGGATGAAGAATTCATCGTGGTCGTATTGTGCCAACTGTCATACGGTTGTAACGCAAAATATAACGCCGTCTTTTGCGAAAAGGCTAATTACTAGATGCGTGAAAAGGTGCAAATGCACGGCCAACCGATATCCCGTTCCACGGGTTCATGAAATCCCACCCCAACTGAAAGGTTTAACCAAAAGAGATGTGCTAGTGTTGCGTCCGTTAGACGTACACTCTGGGGATTATGAATGCATGGCCAATGGCTATCGTCTTAAAAACGCTATTCTGCGGGTCAGTTTTAGCGAAACGTCTGAAGAAGAGAAAACCCATCGATTAACTGATGAGGTGGCTTAAAGAGCGATGTACGATAGCGTATGAATATTTGATGGGTTGTCCTGACTCGTGTTATCGATCGTATGTGAGGAAAAGGTTTGCCTTTTTAGAGGATGGGAAATCCTTCAATGTTTATGAACTGAAGGCCAGTAAAGGAGTGGAGTGTGCTCTGTGGCCGCATCTCTATCCGTATGAAAGCTGGTGCGATTCAAACCTGGAAGGGAACGAATCGAGACTCAGTTCCAAGATTAGTTTTATGACGAAGGTGTGTTCCGGTCTGGTCGATTATCAGTTGGACTTCGAGCTATTGCAGTTCCAATACGACCGCTGGTTGTTTAAGACCGTGAGTGGAGCTATTGCAGCAGGCAGAAAGTTGAAGTGTTCACCGGCCAAAGCTTTGGACGCGAAACTCTTTAGTCCTGAGTTCTGGAAATGGAAACACAGAATGTTGTTGGATGCTTTAGATCAATTTGGCTTTCCTTCTGTGTTCGTTACTATTAGTCCTTTTGAGTGGACATTTCCTTGGCCTAAGTGGCTTGAGGCAATCCGTGCTGAAACTGGTAAGGTCCAACGAAACTGTCAGCTTCAGAGACGTTGCATATTAGTCATGTTATAGCGCAAGTAGTTCGAGGATATCTTTGTGGGTCGAATGATGAACGGTGGAAGGGTCACGTCTTTAGTAATACGAAACGTGATGTGCCGAACGTGTTAATCTATTTTTATAGGTTTGAATTTCAACAGAGAGGAACGGTGCATTTGCACTTGCTAGTGTGGTTGAAGAATTTTCGCAACATTTCCTCTCAGTTGGTGAGGGCAGATATCCCGTGGGAAAGGCGTGAGTTGGCGTATTTAGTGACGAAATGTCAGAAATCGGACAAACCGGCTAACGCCCTTCAGACGGAGCGCACTCACTTTGAGAAAGACCTCGAGAATAATATCTGTTTGAAACTAGCACATCCGGCTGATGCGTTTGCCGTCAACTTGCGGTCATATTTGGTAACTGTGCTGGGAACACTAAAATGTTCCATGGACTTTCAGTCCACTGATGGTAGATCAATGATTCTCAGATATGTGTCTGCTTACGTGTCTAAATGGCAAGATTCTTATAGTAACGAAGGGCTGTATTCCCGGCATGTGTTGCCGTTTCAGGCTGCGTATCGAATGTTACGTGAATTCAGGCCGTGTGAACCGGAAATGTGGCTGACTTTGAGTGAGTGACATTTTCTATATTTAGTTAGATTTTTTTTTTTTATATTATTATCATTATTATTACAAAAATATACTAAATATAGTAACACAGAAGGAAATGCCTTATTTTATATGTTATCTATTATTCACTGTTACATATGTAGTACTTTATGTTCACTGGTGTTATGAAATATATTATAAATATTTACAAGAACGCAAACAATTTCGTGTTTACAATATTCCAAAACAATATTGCCTAATTCTTTAACAAATCTTAGTTACATCTTGTTCCATTTGTAGTTACATCTGTGAAGAACAAATACCATAAACAGTGTTCTTCAGTTTTCCATAAACTAAACGAAAAATAATAGTATTGTGTAATTGTTGAGAAAAATATTGTTACATGTGGTAACAATAAACTAAAACGAAATCCTCCTATTATTCTTGATCCATTTGTTGTTACACTTTTTATATATAAATACAATTAACAGTATTTGAAAATATTAAAGTAAAGAAACTATCAAAACAAGTATTGTGTAATTGTTGAAAATATATTGTTACATGTGGTAACACTAAACTAAAACGAAATCCTCTGGTTATTCTTGAACCACTTGGTGTTAGTGTTCCTATATAAATAAAATTAACACTATTGTCTAATAGTTTAACAAAGTATTTCTAAATATTAAAGTAAGAAAACTCTCAAAACAAGTATTGTGTAATTGTTTAGACAAATATTGTTACATCTCGTAACAATAAACTTGGTGATTAGAGAGAGCATAACCAATCACAGACGGTACGACCTGCGTTGGTTTGAGGCCGGGTATGGGCGGCATAGCCCTGAAAATCGGGGAGCTGGTTTCCCTGGATGGAGGAGGAAATGCCATCCAAAGGCAAGAGAACAACGAAAGACAACCAACTTTTAAGTTGTGTTCACTATTATTATTATAGCTATTATTTTGAACGATCAGTACGTTCTTGATGTATGTTCATTTCTCTTGTTTCTTTGGAAATCCTGTCCCAATTTATGTAGGGTGTTGACACTCTTTTTGGACATTTAGAATTAGGGAGTTGCGTTCTTGCTTGTGATCTCATATTACTATTCCAGTTGAACCGATGCGTGTGTTGTACATTTCACAATTATGCCTTGGTCGGAAGGTGATGCTGTCCTGTTCTGGTCTGGTCGTGAAGCGACTTCTATAAAGAGTGAGAGGGAATTAGCGCGAGAGAGAAGTCATTTGGTGCGAGAGACTAGTTCCAATATCGCCAAAGAAGAACGCAAGAAACGCGAATTTTGGGCGACTAATGCGTTTCACGAGGATGAACAACGTGTTGCTGGGAGAGATGTTGTCCAGACCACAATTGAACATCCGTTTGTTTGGATGAAGAATTCATCGTGGTCGTATTGTGCCAACTGTCATACGGTTGTAACGCAAAATATAACGCCGTCTTTTGCGAAAAGGCTAATTACTAGATGCGTGAAAAGGTGCAAATGCACGGCCAACCGATATCCCGTTCCACGGGTTCATGAAATCCCACCCCAACTGAAAGGTTTAACCAAAAGAGATGTGCTAGTGTTGCGTCCGTTAGACGTACACTCTGGGGATTATGAATGCATGGCCAATGGCTATCGTCTTAAAAACGCTATTCTGCGGGTCAGTTTTAGCGAAACGTCTGAAGAAGAGAAAACCCATCGATTAACTGATGAGGTGGCTTAAAGAGCGATGTACGATAGCGTATGAATATTTGATGGGTTGTCCTGACTCGTGTTATCGATCGTATGTGAGGAAAAGGTTTGCCTTTTTAGAGGATGGGAAATCCTTCAATGTTTATGAACTGAAGGCCAGTAAAGGAGTGGAGTGTGCTCTGTGGCCGCATCTCTATCCGTATGAAAGCTGGTGCGATTCAAACCTGGAAGGGAACGAATCGAGACTCAGTTCCAAGATTAGTTTTATGACGAAGGTGTGTTCCGGTCTGGTCGATTATCAGTTGGACTTCGAGCTATTGCAGTTCCAATACGACCGCTGGTTGTTTAAGACCGTGAGTGGAGCTATTGCAGCAGGCAGAAAGTTGAAGTGTTCACCGGCCAAAGCTTTGGACGCGAAACTCTTTAGTCCTGAGTTCTGGAAATGGAAACACAGAATGTTGTTGGATGCTTTAGATCAATTTGGCTTTCCTTCTGTGTTCGTTACTATTAGTCCTTTTGAGTGGACATTTCCTTGGCCTAAGTGGCTTGAGGCAATCCGTGCTGAAACTGGTAAGGTCCAACGAAACTGTCAGCTTCAGAGACGTTGCATATTAGTCATGTTATAGCGCAAGTAGTTCGAGGATATCTTTGTGGGTCGAATGATGAACGGTGGAAGGGTCACGTCTTTAGTAATACGAAACGTGATGTGCCGAACGTGTTAATCTATTTTTATAGGTTTGAATTTCAACAGAGAGGAACGGTGCATTTGCACTTGCTAGTGTGGTTGAAGAATTTTCGCAACATTTCCTCTCAGTTGGTGAGGGCAGATATCCCGTGGGAAAGGCGTGAGTTGGCGTATTTAGTGACGAAATGTCAGAAATCGGACAAACCGGCTAACGCCCTTCAGACGGAGCGCACTCACTTTGAGAAAGACCTCGAGAATAATATCTGTTTGAAACTAGCACATCCGGCTGATGCGTTTGCCGTCAACTTGCGGTCATATTTGGTAACTGTGCTGGGAACACTAAAATGTTCCATGGACTTTCAGTCCACTGATGGTAGATCAATGATTCTCAGATATGTGTCTGCTTACGTGTCTAAATGGCAAGATTCTTATAGTAACGAAGGGCTGTATTCCCGGCATGTGTTGCCGTTTCAGGCTGCGTATCGAATGTTACGTGAATTCAGGCCGTGTGAACCGGAAATGTGGCTGACTTTGAGTGAGTGACGTTTTCTATATTTAGTTAGATTTTTTTTTTATATATTATTATCATTATTATTACAAAAATATACTAAATATAGTAACACAGAAGGAAATGCCTTATTTTATATGTTATCTATTATTCACTGTTACATATGTAGTACTTTATGTTCACTGGTGTTATGAAATATATTATAAATATTTACAAGAACGCAAACAATTTCGTGTTTACAATATTCCAAAACAATATTGCCTAATTCTTTAACAAATCTTAGTTACATCTTGTTCCATTTGTAGTTACATTTGTGAAGAACAAATACCATAAACAGTGTTCTTCAGTTTTCCATAAACTAAACGAAAAATAATACTATTGTGTAATTGTTGAGAAAAATATTGTTACATGTGGTAACAATAAACTAAAACGAAATCCTCCTATTATTCTTGATCCATTTGTTGTTACACTTTTTATATATAAATACAATTAACAGTATTTGAAAATATTAAAGTAAAGAAACTATCAAAACAAGTATTGTGTAATTGTTGAAAATATATTGTTACATGTGGTAACACTAAACTAAAACGAAATCCTCTTGTTATTCTTGAACCACTTGGTGTTAGTGTTCCTATATAAATAAAATTAACACTATTGTCTAATAGTTTAACAAAGTATTTCTAAATATTAAAGTAAGAAAACTCTCAAAACAAGTATTGTGTAATTGTTTTGACAAATATTGTTACATCTCGTAACAATAAACTTGGTGATTAGAGAGAGCATAACCAATCACAGACGGTACGACCTGCGTTGGTTTGAGGCCGGGTATGGGCGGCATAGCCCTGAAAATCGGGTAGCTGGTTTCCCTGGATGGAGGAGGAAATGCCATCCAAAGGCAAGAGAACAACGAAAGACAACCAACTTTTAAGTTGTGTTCACTATTATTATTATAGCTATTATTTTGAACGATCAGTACGTTCTTGATGTATGTTCATTTCTCTTGTTTCTTTGGAAATCCTGTCCCAATTTATGTAGGGTGTTGACACTCTTTTTGGACATTTAGAATTAGGGAGTTGCGTTCTTGCTTGTGATCTCATATTACTATTCCAGTTGAACCGATGCGTGTGTTGTACATTTCACAATTATGCCTTGGTCGGAAGGTGATGCTGTCCTGTTCTGGTCTGGTCGTGAAGCGACTTCTATAAAGAGTGAGAGGGAATTAGCGCGAGAGAGAAGTCATTTGGTGCGAGATACTAGTTCCAATATCGCCAAAGAAGAACGCAAGAAACGCGAATTTTGGGCGACTAATGCGTTTCACGAGGATGAACAACGTGTTGCTGGGAGAGATGTTGTCCAGACCACAATTGAACATCCGTTTGTTTGGATGAAGAATTCATCGTGGTCGTATTGTGCCAACTGTCATACGGTTGTAACGCAAAATCTAACGCCGTCTTTTGCGAAAAGGCCAATTACTAGATGCGTGAAAAGGTGCAAATGCACGGCCAACCGATATCCCGTTCCACGGGTTCATGAAATCCCACCCCAACTGAAAGGTTTAACCAAAAGAGATGTGCTAGTGTTGCGTCCGTTAGACGTACACTCTGGGGATTATGAATGCATGGCCAATGGCTATCGTCTTAAAAACGCTATTCTGCGGGTCAGTTTTAGCGAAACGTCTGAAGAAGAGAAAATCCATCGATTAACTGATGAGGTGGCTAAAGAGCGATGTACGATAGCGTATCAATATTTGATGGGTTGTCCTGACTCGTGTTATCGATCGTATGTGAGGAAAAGGTTTGCCTTTTTAGAGGATGGGAAATCCTTCAATGTTTATGAACTGAAGGCCAGTAAAGGAGTGGAGTGTGCTCTGTGGCCGCATCTCTATCCGTACGAAAGCTGGTGCGATTCAAACCTGGAAGGGAACGAATCGAGACTCAGTTCCAAGATTAGTTTTATGACGAAGGTGTGTTCCGGTCTGGTCGATTATCAGTTGGACTTCGAGCTATTGCAGTTCCAATACGACCGCTGGTTGTTTAAGACCGTGAGTGGAGCTATTGCAGCAGGCAGAAAGTTGAAGTGTTCACCGGCCAAAGCTTTGGACGCGAAACTCTTTAGTCCTGAGTTCTGGAAATGGAAACACAGAATGTTGTTGGATGCTTTAGATCAATTTGGCTTTCCTTCTGTGTTCGTTACTATTAGTCCTTTTGAGTGGACATTTCCTTGGCCTAAGTGGCTTGAGGCAATCCGTGCTGAAACTGGTAAAGGTCCAACGAAACTGTCAGCTTCAGAGACGTTGCATATTAGTCATGTTATAGCGCAAGTAGTTCGAGGATATCTTTGTGGGTCGAATGATGAACGGTGGAAGGGTCACGTCTTTAGTAATACGAAACGTGATGTGCCGAACGTGTTAATCTATTTTTATAGGTTTGAATTTCAACAGAGAGGAACGGTGCATTTGCACTTGCTAGTGTGGTTGAAGAATTTTCGCAACATTTCCTCTCAGTTGGTGAGGGCAGATATCCCGTGGGAAAGGCGTGAGTTGGCGTATTTAGTGACGAAATGTCAGAAATCGGACAAACCGGCTAACGCCCTTCAGACGGAGCGCACTCACTTTGAGAAAGACCTCGAGAATAATATCTGTTTGAAACTAGCACATCCGGCTGATGCGTTTGCCGTCAACTTGCGGTCATATTTGGTAACTGTGCTGGGAACACTAAAATGTTCCATGGACTTTCAGTCCACTGATGGTAGATCAATGATTCTCAGATATGTGTCTGCTTACGTGTCTAAATGGCAAGATTCTTATAGTAACGAAGGGCTGTATTCCCGGCATGTGTTGCCGTTTCAGGCTGCGTATCGAATGTTACGTGAATTCAGGCCGTGTGAACCGGAAATGTGGCTGACTTTGAGTGAGTGACGTTTTCTATATTTAGTTAGAATTTTTTTTTATATATTATTATCATTATTATTACAAAAATATACTTAATATAGTAACACAGAAGGAAATGCCTTATTTTATATGTTATCTATTATTCACTGTTACATATGTAGTACTTTATGTTCACTGGTGTTATGAAATATATTATAAATATTTACAAGAACGCAAACAATTTCGTGTTTACAATATTCCAAAACAATATTGCCTAATTCTTTAACAAATCTTAGTTACATCTTGTTCCATTTGTAGTTACATTTGTGAAGAACAAATACCATAAACAGTGTTCTTCAGTTTTCCATAAACTAAACGAAAAATAATACTATTGTGTAATTGTTGAGAAACATATTGTTACATGTGGTAACACTAAACTAAAACGAAATCCTCTGGTTATTCTTGAACCACTTGGTGTTAGTGTTCCTATATAAATAAAATTAACACTATTGTCTAATAGTTTAACAAAGTATTTCTAAATATTAAAGTAAGAAAACTCTCAAAACAAGTATTGTGTAATTGTTTAGACAAATATTGTTACATCTCGTAACAATAAACTTGGTGATTAGAGAGAGCATAACCAATCACAGACGGTACGACCTGCGTTGGTTTGAGGCCGGGTATGGGCGGCATAGCCCTGAAAATCGGGGAGCTGGTTTCCCTGGATGGAGGAGGAAATGCCATCCAAAGGCAAGAGAACAACGAAAGACAACCAACTTTTAAGTTGTGTTCACTATTATTATTATAGCTATTATTTTGAACGATCAGTACGTTCTTGATGTATGTTCATTTCTCTTGTTTCTTTGGAAATCCTGTCCCAATTTATGTAGGGTGTTGACACTCTTTTTGGACATTTAGAATTAGGGAGTTGCGTTCTTGCTTGTGATCTCATATTACTATTCCAGTTGAACCGATGCGTGTGTTGTACATTTCACAATTATGCCTTGGTCGGAAGGTGATGCTGTCCTGTTTTGGTCTGGTCGTGAAGCGACTTCTATAAAGAGTGAGAGGGAATTAGCGCGAGAGAGAAGTCATTTGGTGCGAGATACTAGTTCCAATATCGCCAAAGAAGAACGCAAGAAACGCGAATTTTGGGCGACTAATGCGTTTCACGAGGATGAACAACGTGTTGCTGGGAGAGATGTTGTCCAGACCACAATTGAACATCCGTTTGTTTGGATGAAGAATTCATCGTGGTCGTATTGTGCCAACTGTCATACGGTTGTAACGCAAAATCTAACGCCGTCTTTTGCGAAAAGGCCAATTACTAGATGCGTGAAAAGGTGCAAATGCACGGCCAACCGATATCCCGTTCCACGGGTTCATGAAATCCCACCCCAACTGAAAGGTTTAACCAAAAGAGATGTGCTAGTGTTGCGTCCGTTAGACGTACACTCTGGGGATTATGAATGCATGGCCAATGGCTATCGTCTTAAAAACGCTATTCTGCGGGTCAGTTTTAGCGAAACGTCTGAAGAAGAGAAAATCCATCGATTAACTGATGAGGTGGCTAAAGAGCGATGTACGATAGCGTATCAATATTTGATGGGTTGTCCTGACTCGTGTTATCGATCGTATGTGAGGAAAAGGTTTGCCTTTTTAGAGGATGGGAAATCCTTCAATGTTTATGAACTGAAGGCCAGTAAAGGAGTGGAGTGTGCTCTGTGGCCGCATCTCTATCCGTACGAAAGCTGGTGCGATTCAAACCTGGAAGGGAACGAATCGAGACTCAGTTCCAAGATTAGTTTTATGACGAAGGTGTGTTCCGGTCTGGTCGATTATCAGTTGGACTTCGAGCTATTGCAGTTCCAATACGACCGCTGGTTGTTTAAGACCGTGAGTGGAGCTATTGCAGCAGGCAGAAAGTTGAAGTGTTCACCGGCCAAAGCTTTGGACGCGAAACTCTTTAGTCCTGAGTTCTGGAAATGGAAACACAGAATGTTGTTGGATGCTTTAGATCAATTTGGCTTTCCTTCTGTGTTCGTTACTATTAGTCGTTTTGAGTGGACATTTCCTTGGCCTAAGTGGCTTGAGGCAATCCGTGCTGAAACTGGTAAAGGTCCAACGAAACTGTCAGCTTCAGAGACGTTGCATATTAGTCATGTTATAGCGCAAGTAGTTCGAGGATATCTTTGTGGGTCGAATGATGAACGGTGGAAGGGTCACGTCTTTAGTAATACGAAACGTGATGTGCCGAACGTGTTAATCTATTTTTATAGGTTTGAATTTCAACAGAGAGGAACGGTGCATTTGCACTTGCTAGTGTGGTTGAAGAATTTTCGCAACATTTCCTCTCAGTTGGTGAGGGCAGATATCCCGTGGGAAAGGCGTGAGTTGGCGTATTTAGTGACGAAATGTCAGAAATCGGACAAACCGGCTAACGCCCTTCAGACGGAGCGCACTCACTTTGAGAAAGACCTCGAGAATAATATCTGTTTGAAACTAGCACATCCGGCTGATGCGTTTGCCGTCAACTTGCGGTCATATTTGGTAACTGTGCTGGGAACACTAAAATGTTCCATGGACTTTCAGTCCACTGATGGTAGATCAATGATTCTCAGATGTGTCTGCTTACGTGTCTAAATGGCAAGATTCTTATAGTAACGAAGGGCTGTATTCCCGGCATGTGTTGCCGTTTCAGGCTGCGTATCGAATGTTACGTGAATTCAGGCCGTGTGAACCGGAAATGTGGCTGACTTTGAGTGAGTGACATTTTCTATATTTAGTTAGATTTTTTTTTTTTATATTATTATCATTATTATTACAAAAATATACTAAATATAGTAACACAGAAGGAAATGCCTTATTTTATATGTTATCTATTATTCACTGTTACATATGTAGTACTTTATGTTCACTGGTGTTATGAAATATATTATAAATATTTACAAGAACGCAAACAATTTCGTGTTTACAATATTCCAAAACAATATTGCCTAATTCTTTAACAAATCTTAGTTACATCTTGTTCCATTTGTAGTTACATTTGTGAAGAACAAATACCATAAACAGTGTTCTTCAGTTTTCCATAAACTAAACGAAAAATAATACTATTGTGTAATTGTTGAGAAAAATATTGTTACATGTGGTAACAATAAACTAAAACGAAATCCTCCTATTATTCTTGATCCATTTGTTGTTACACTTTTTATATATAAATACAATTAACAGTATTTGAAAATATTAAAGTAAAGAAACTATCAAAACAAGTATTGTGTAATTGTTGAAAATATATTGTTACATGTGGTAACACTAAACTAAAACGAAATCCTCTGGTTATTCTTGAACCACTTGGTGTTAGTGTTCCTATATAAATAAAATTAACACTATTGTCTAATAGTTTAACAAAGTATTTCTAAATATTAAAGTAAGAAAACTCTCAAAACAAGTATTGTGTAATTGTTTAGACAAATATTGTTACATCTCGTAACAATAAACTTGGTGATTAGAGAGAGCATAACCAATCACAGACGGTACGACCTGCGTTGGTTTGAGGCCGGGTATGGGCGGCATAGCCCTGAAAATCGGGGAGCTGGTTTCCCTGGATGGAGGAGGAAATGCCATCCAAAGGCAAGAGAACAACGAAAGACAACCAACTTTTAAGTTGTGTTCACTATTATTATTATAGCTATTATTTTGAACGATCAGTACGTTCTTGATGTATGTTCATTTCTCTTGTTTCTTTGGAAATCCTGTCCCAATTTATGTAGGGTGTTGACACTCTTTTTGGACATTTAGAATTAGGGAGTTGCGTTCTTGCTTGTGATCTCATATTACTATTCCAGTTGAACCGATGCGTGTGTTGTACATTTCACAATTATGCCTTGGTCGGAAGGTGATGCTGTCCTGTTTTGGTCTGGTCGTGAAGCGACTTCTATAAAGAGTGAGAGGGAATTAGCGCGAGAGAGAAGTCATTTGGTGCGAGATACTAGTTCCAATATCGCCAAAGAAGAACGCAAGAAACGCGAATTTTGGCCGACTAATGCGTTTCACGAGGATGAACAACGTGTTGCTGGGAGAGATGTTGTCCAGACCACAATTGAACATCCGTTTGTTTGGATGAAGAATTCATCGTGGTCGTATTGTGCCAACTGTCATACGGTTGTAACGCAAAATCTAACGCCGTCTTTTGCGAAAAGGCCAATTACTAGATGCGTGAAAAGGTGCAAATGCACGGCCAACCGATATCCCGTTCCACGGGTTCATGAAATCCCACCCCAACTGAAAGGTTTAACCAAAAGAGATGTGCTAGTGTTGCGTCCGTTAGACGTACACTCTGGGGATTATGAATGCATGGCCAATGGCTATCGTCTTAAAAACGCTATTCTGCGGGTCAGTTTTAGCGAAACGTCTGAAGAAGAGAAAATCCATCGATTAACTGATGAGGTGGCTAAAGAGCGATGTACGATAGCGTATCAATATTTGATGGGTTGTCCTGACTCGTGTTATCGATCGTATGTGAGGAAAAGGTTTGCCTTTTTAGAGGATGGGAAATCCTTCAATGTTTATGAACTGAAGGCCAGTAAAGGAGTGGAGTGTGCTCTGTGGCCGCATCTCTATCCGTACGAAAGCTGGTGCGATTCAAACCTGGAAGGGAACGAATCGAGACTCAGTTCCAAGATTAGTTTTATGACGAAGGTGTGTTCCGGTCTGGTCGATTATCAGTTGGACTTCGAGCTATTGCAGTTCCAATACGACCGCTGGTTGTTTAAGACCGTGAGTGGAGCTATTGCAGCAGGCAGAAAGTTGAAGTGTTCACCGGCCAAAGCTTTGGACGCGAAACTCTTTAGTCCTGAGTTCTGGAAATGGAAACACAGAATGTTGTTGGATGCTTTAGATCAATTTGGCTTTCCTTCTGTGTTCGTTACTATTAGTCCTTTTGAGTGGACATTTCCTTGGCCTAAGTGGCTTGAGGCAATCCGTGCTGAAACTGGTAAAGGTCCAACGAAACTGTCAGCTTCAGAGACGTTGCATATTAGTCATGTTATAGCGCAAGTAGTTCGAGGATATCTTTGTGGGTCGAATGATGAACGGTGGAAGGGTCACGTCTTTAGTAATACGAAACGTGATGTGCCGAACGTGTTAATCTATTTTTATAGGTTTGAATTTCAACAGAGAGGAACGGTGCATTTGCACTTGCTAGTGTGGTTGAAGAATTTTCGCAACATTTCCTCTCAGTTGGTGAGGGCAGATATCCCGTGGGAAAGGCGTGAGTTGGCGTATTTAGTGACGAAATGTCAGAAATCGGACAAACCGGCTAACGCCCTTCAGACGGAGCGCACTCACTTTGAGAAAGACCTCGAGAATAATATCTGTTTGAAACTAGCACATCCGGCTGATGCGTTTGCCGTCAACTTGCGGTCATATTTGGTAACTGTGCTGGGAACACTAAAATGTTCCATGGACTTTCAGTCCACTGATGGTAGATCAATGATTCTCAGATATGTGTCTGCTTACGTGTCTAAATGGCAAGATTCTTATAGTAACGAAGGGCTGTATTCCCGGCATGTGTTGCCGTTTCAGGCTGCGTATCGAATGTTACGTGAATTCAGGCCGTGTGAACCGGAAATGTGGCTGACTTTGAGTGAGTGACATTTTCTATATTTAGTTAGAATTTTTTTATATATTATTATCATTATTATTACAAAAATATACTTAATATAGTAACACAGAAGGAAATGCCTTATTTTATATGTTATCTATTATTCACTGTTACATATGTAGTACTTTATGTTCACTGGTGTTATGAAATATATTATAAATATTTACAAGAACGCAAACAATTTCGTGTTTACAATATTCCAAAACAATATTGCCTAATTCTTTAACAAATCTTAGTTACATCTTGTTCCATTTGTAGTTACATTTGTGAAGAACAAATACCATAAACAGTGTTCTTCAGTTTTCCATAAACTAAACGAAAAATAATACTATTGTGTAATTGTTGAGAAACATATTGTTACATGTGGTAACACTAAACTAAAACGAAATCCTCTGGTTATTCTTGAACCACTTGGTGTTAGTGTTCCTATATAAATAAAATTAACACTATTGTCTAATAGTTTAACAAAGTATTTCTAAATATTAAAGTAAGAAAACTCTCAAAACAAGTATTGTGTAATTGTTTAGACAAATATTGTTACATCTCGTAACAATAAACTTGGTGATTAGAGAGAGCATAACCAATCACAGACGGTACGACCTGCGTTGGTTTGAGGCCGGGTATGGGCGGCATAGCCCTGAAAATCGGGGAGCTGGTTTCCCTGGATGGAGGAGGAAATGCCATCCAAAGGCAAGAGAACAACGAAAGACAACCAACTTTTAAGTTGTGTTCACTATTATTATTATAGCTATTATTTTGAACGATCAGTACGTTCTTGATGTATGTTCATTTCTCTTGTTTCTTTGGAAATCCTGTCCCAATTTATGTAGGGTGTTGACACTCTTTTTGGACATTTAGAATTAGGGAGTTGCGTTCTTGCTTGTGATCTCATATTACTATTCCAGTTGAACCGATGCGTGTGTTGTACATTTCACAATTATGCCTTGGTCGGAAGGTGATGCTGTCCTGTTTTGGTCTGGTCGTGAAGCGACTTCTATAAAGAGTGAGAGGGAATTAGCGCGAGAGAGAAGTCATTTGGTGCGAGATACTAGTTCCAATATCGCCAAAGAAGAACGCAAGAAACGCGAATTTTGGGCGACTAATGCGTTTCACGAGGATGAACAACGTGTTGCTGGGAGAGATGTTGTCCAGACCACAATTGAACATCCGTTTGTTTGGATGAAGAATTCATCGTGGTCGTATTGTGCCAACTGTCATACGGTTGTAACGCAAAATCTAACGCCGTCTTTTGCGAAAAGGCCAATTACTAGATGCGTGAAAAGGTGCAAATGCACGGCCAACCGATATCCCGTTCCACGGGTTCATGAAATCCCACCCCAACTGAAAGGTTTAACCAAAAGAGATGTGCTAGTGTTGCGTCCGTTAGACGTACACTCTGGGGATTATGAATGCATGGCCAATGGCTATCGTCTTAAAAACGCTATTCTGCGGGTCAGTTTTAGCGAAACGTCTGAAGAAGAGAAAATCCATCGATTAACTGATGAGGTGGCTAAAGAGCGATGTACGATAGCGTATGAATATTTGATGGGTTGTCCTGACTCGTGTTATCGATCGTATGTGAGGAAAAGGTTTGCCTTTTTAGAGGATGGGAAATCCTTCAATGTTTATGAACTGAAGGCCAGTAAAGGAGTGGAGTGTGCTCTGTGGCCGCATCTCTATCCGTACGAAAGCTGGTGCGATTCAAACCTGGAAGGGAACGAATCGAGACTCAGTTCCAAGATTAGTTTTATGACGAAGGTGTGTTCCGGTCTGGTCGATTATCAGTTGGACTTCGAGCTATTGCAGTTCCAATACGACCGCTGGTTGTTTAAGACCGTGAGTGGAGCTATTGCAGCAGGCAGAAAGTTGAAGTGTTCACCGGCCAAAGCTTTGGACGCGAAACTCTTTAGTCCTGAGTTCTGGAAATGGAAACACAGAATGTTGTTGGACGCTTTAGATCAATTTGGCTTTCCTTCTGTGTTCGTTACTATTAGTCGTTTTGAGTGGACATTTCCTTGGCCTAAGTGGCTTGAGGCAATCCGTGCTGAAACTGGTAAAGGTCCAACGAAACTGTCAGCTTCAGAGACGTTGCATATTAGTCATGTTATAGCGCAAGTAGTTCGAGGATATCTTTGTGGGTCGAATGATGAACGGTGGAAGGGTCACGTCTTTAGTAATACGAAACGTGATGTGCCGAACGTGTTAATCTATTTTTATAGGTTTGAATTTCAACAGAGAGGAACGGTGCATTTGCACTTGCTAGTGTGGTTGAAGAATTTTCGCAACATTTCCTCTCAGTTGGTGAGGGCAGATATCCCGTGGGAAAGGCGTGAGTTGGCGTATTTAGTGACGAAATGTCAGAAATCGGACAAACCGGCTAACGCCCTTCAGACGGAGCGCACTCACTTTGAGAAAGACCTCGAGAATAATATCTGTTTGAAACTAGCACATCCGGCTGATGCGTTTGCCGTCAACTTGCGGTCATATTTGGTAACTGTGCTGGGAACACTAAAATGTTCCATGGACTTTCAGTCCACTGATGGTAGATCAATGATTCTCAGATGTGTCTGCTTACGTGTCTAAATGGCAAGATTCTTATAGTAACGAAGGGCTGTATTCCCGGCATGTGTTGCCGTTTCAGGCTGCGTATCGAATGTTACGTGAATTCAGGCCGTGTGAACCGGAAATGTGGCTGACTTTGAGTGAGTGACATTTTCTATATTTAGTTAGATTTTTTTTTTTTATATTATTATCATTATTATTACAAAAATATACTAAATATAGTAACACAGAAGGAAATGCCTTATTTTATATGTTATCTATTATTCACTGTTACATATGTAGTACTTTATGTTCACTGGTGTTATGAAATATATTATAAATATTTACAAGAACGCAAACAATTTCGTGTTTACAATATTCAAAACAATATTGCCTAATTCTTTAACAAATCTTAGTTACATCTTGTTCCATTTGTAGTTACATTTGTGAAGAACAAATACCATAAACAGTGTTCTTCAGTTTTCCATAAACTAAACGAAAAATAATACTATTGTGTAATTGTTGAGAAAAATATTGTTACATGTGGTAACAATAAACTAAAACGAAATCCTCCTATTATTCTTGATCCATTTGTTGTTACACTTTTTATATATAAATACAATTAACAGTATTTGAAAATATTAAAGTAAAGAAACTATCAAAACAAGTATTGTGTAATTGTTGAAAATATATTGTTACATGTGGTAACACTAAACTAAAACGAAATCCTCTGGTTATTCTTGAACCACTTGGTGTTAGTGTTCCTATATAAATAAAATTAACACTATTGTCTAATAGTTTAACAAAGTATTTCCAAATATTAAAGTAAGAAAACTCTCAAAACAAGTATTGTGTAATTGTTTAGACAAATATTGTTACATCTCGTAACAATAAACTTGGTGATTAGAGAGAGAAGCAGAAAAAGAATAATTTATTGGTAAGAACTCTAGTGATCACCGGGTGACTACATTGATTGACGATTAAAGCTAATTAACGTATGCAAATGTTCGATTGAACATGCGTAGTCTCTGACACAGTCGTGGTTGCTAGGATGTTGTTCTGGTTAGGTTTCCTGCTATGGACTTCATCTGCGTAGCGTAAGTGTGGTGTCTGAGATTGATTGGCGGGAAGAATCGATACTTGAACGTGATGCTGGTGGGTGGAGATGCATTAACGTTAGCTTGTAACTTCTTTTTTCAATCGCCTGTCAGGTCGGAGTTATCGTCGCTTCGCAACCGTAACCAATCACAGACGGTACGACCTGCGTTGGTTTGAGGCCGGGTATGGGCGGCATAGCCCTGAAAATCGGGGAGCTGGTTTCCCTGGATGGAGGAAATGCCATCCAAAGGCAAGAGAACAACGAAAGCCAACCAACTTTTAAGTTGTGTTCACTATTATTAGTATAGCTATTATTTTGAACGATCAGTACGTTCTTGATGTATGTTCATTTCTCTTGTTTCTTTGGAAATCCTGTCCCAATTTATATAGGGTGTTGACACTCTTTTTGGACATTTAGAATTAGGGAGTTGCGTTCTTGCTTGTGATCTCATATTACTATTCCAGTTGAACCGATGCGTGTGTTGTACATTTCACAATTATGCCTTGGTCGGAAGGTGATGCTGTCGTGTTTTGGTCTGGTCGTGAAGCGACTTCTATAAAGAGTGAGAGGGAATTAGCGCGAGAGAGAAGTCATTTGGTGCGAGATACTAGTTCCAATATCGCCAAAGAAGAACGCAAGAAACGCGAATTTTGGGCGACTAATGCGTTTCACGAGGATGAACAACGTGTTGCTGGGAGAGATGTTGTCCAGACCACAATTGAACATCCGTTTGTTTGGATGAAGAATTCATCGTGGTCGTATTGTGCCAACTGTCATACGGTTGTAACGCAAAATCTAACGCCGTCTTTTGCGAAAAGGCCAATTACTAGATGCGTGAAAAGGTGCAAATGCACGACCAACCGATATCCCGTTCCACGGGTTCATGAAATCCCATCCCAACTGAAAGGTTTAACCAAAACAGATGTGCTAGTGTTGCGTCCGTTAGACGTACACTCTGGGGATTATGAATGCATGGCCAATGGCTATCGTCTTAAAAACGCTATTCTGCGGGTCAGTTTTAGCGAAACGTCTGAAGAAGAGCAAATCCATCGATTAACTGATGAGGTGGCTAAAGAGCGATGTACGATAGCGTATGAATATTTGATGGTTTGTCCTGACTCGTGTTATCGATCGTATGTGAGGAAAAGGTTTGCCTTTTTAGAGGATGGGAAATCCTTCAATGTTTATGAACTGAAGGCCAGTAAAGGAGTGGAGTGTGCTCTGTAGCCGCATCTCTATCCGTACGAAAGCTGGTGCGATTCAAACCTGGAAGGGAACGAATCGAGCCTCAGTTCCAAGATTAGTTTTATGACGAAGGTGTGTTCCGGTCTAGTCGATTATCAGTTGGACTTCGAGCTATTGCAGTTCCAATACGACCGCTGGTTGTTTAAGACCGTGAGTGGAGCTATTGCAGCAGGCAGAAAGTTGAAGTGTTCACCGGCCAAAGCTTTGGACGCGAAACTCTTTAGTCCTGAGTTCTGGAAATGGAAACACAGAATGTTGTTGGATGCTTTAGATCAATTTGGCTTTCCTTCTGTGTTCGTTACTATTAGTCCTTTTGAGTGGACATTTCCTTGGCCTAAGTGGCTTGAGGCAATCCGTGCTGAAACTGGTAAAGGTCCAACGAAACTGTCAGCTTCAGAGACGTTGCATATTAGTCATGTTATAGCGCAAGTAGTTCGAGGATATCTTTGTGGGTCGAATGATGAACGGTGGAAGGGTCACGTCTTTAGTAATACGAAACGTGATGTGCCGAACGTGTTAATCTATTTTTATAGGTTTGAATTTCAACAGAGAGGAACGGTGCATTTGCACTTGCTAGTGTGGTTGAAGAATTTTCGCAACATTTCCTCTCAGTTGGCGAGGGCAGATATCCCGTGGGAAAGGCGTGAGTTGGCGTATTTAGTGACGAAATGTCAGAAATCGGACAAACCGGCTAACGCCCTTCAGACGGAGCGCACTCACTTTGAGAAAGACCTCGAGAATAATATCTGTTTGAAACTAGCACATCCGGCTGATGCGTTTGCCGTCAACTTGCGGTCATATTTGGTAACTGTGCTGGGAACACTAAAATGTTCCATGGACTTTCAGTCCACTGATGGTAGATCAATGATTCTCAGATATGTGTCTGCTTACGTGTCTAAATGGCAAGATTCTTATAGTAACGAAGGGCTGTATTCCCGGCATGTGTTGCCGTTTCAGGCTGCGTATCGAATGTTACGTGAATTCAGGCCGTGTGAACCGGAAATGTGGCTGACTTTGAGTGAGTGACATTTTCTATATTTAGTTAGAAATATTTTTTTTATATTATTATCATTATTATTACAAAAATATACTAAATATAGTAACACAGAAAGAAATGCCTTATTTTATATGTTATCTATTATTCACTGTTACATATGTAGTACTTTATGTTCACTGGTGTTATGAAATATATTATAAATATTTACAAGAACGCAAACAATTTCGTGTTTACAATATTCCAAAACAATATTGCCTAATTCTTTAACAAATCTTAGTTACATCTTGTTCCATTTGTAGTTCCATTTGTGAAGAACAAATACCATAAACAGTGTTCTTCAGTTTTCCATAAACTAAACGAAAAAATAATACTATTGTGTAATTGTTGAGAAAAATATTGTTACATGTGGTAACAATAAACTAAAACGAAATCCTCTTATTATTCTTGATCCATTTGTTGTTACACTTTTTATATATAAATACAATTAACAGTATTTGAAAATATTAAAGTAAAGAAACTATCAAAACAAGTATTGTGTAATTGTTGAAAATATATTGTTACATGTGGTAACACTAAACTAAAACGAAATCCTCTTGTTATTCTTGAACCACTTGGTGTTAGTGTTCCTATATAAATAAAATTAACGCTATTGTCTAATAGTTTAACAAAGTATTTCTAAATATTAAAGTAAGAAAACTCTCAAAACAAGTATTGTGTAATTGTTTAGACAAATATTGTTACATCTCGTAACAATAAACTTGGTGATTAGAGAGAGAAGCAGAAAAAGAATAGTTTATTGGTAAGAACTCTAGTGATCACCGGGTGACTACATTGATTGACGATTAAAGCTAATTAACGTATGCAAATGTTCGATTGAACATGCGTAGTCTCTGACACAGTCGTGGTTGCTAGGATGTTGTTCTGGTTAGGTTTCCTGCTATGGACTTCATCTGCGTAGCGTAAGTGTGGTGTCTGAGATTGATTGGCGGGAAGAATCGATACTTGAACGTGATGCTGGTGGGTGGAGATGCATTAACGTTAGCTTGTAACTTCTTTTTTCAATCGCCTGTCAGGTCGGAGTTATCGTCGCTTCGCAACCGTAACCAATCACAGACGGTACGACCTGCGTTGGTTTGAGGCCGGGTATGGGCGGCATAGCCCTGAAAATCGGGGAGCTGGTTTCCCTGGATGGAGGAAATGCCATCCAAAGGCAAGAGAACAACGAAAGCCAACCAACTTTTAAGTTGTGTTCACTATTATTAGTATAGCTATTATTTTGAACGATCAGTACGTTCTTGATGTATGTTCATTTCTCTTGTTTCTTTGGAAATGCTGTCCCAATTTATATAGGGTGTTGACACTCTTTTTGGACATTTAGAATTAGGGAGTTGCGTTCTTGCTTGTGATCTCATATTACTATTCCAGTTGAACCGATGCGTGTGTTGTACATTTCACAATTATGCCTTGGTCGGAAGGTGATGCTGTCGTGTTTTGGTCTGGTCGTGAAGCGACTTCTATAAAGAGTGAGAGGGAATTAGCGCGAGAGAGAAGTCATTTGGTGCGAGATACTAGTTCCAATATCGCCAAAGAAGAACGCAAGAAACGCGAATTTTGGCCGACTAATGCGTTTCACGAGGATGAACAACGTGTTGCTGGGAGAGATGTTGTCCAGACCACAATTGAACATCCGTTTGTTTGGATGAAGAATTCATCGTGGTCGTATTGTGCCAACTGTCATACGGTTGTAACGCAAAATCTAACGCCGTCTTTTGCGAAAAGGCCAATTACTAGATGCGTGAAAAGGTGCAAATGCACGACCAACCGATATCCCGTTCCACGGGTTCATGAAATCCCATCCCAACTGAAAGGTTTAACCAAAACAGATGTGCTAGTGTTGCGTCCGTTAGACGTACACTCTGGGGATTATGAATGCATGGCCAATGGCTATCGTCTTAAAAACGCTATTCTGCGGGTCAGTTTTAGCGAAACGTCTGAAGAAGAGCAAATCCATCGATTAACTGATGAGGTGGCTAAAGAGCGATGTACGATAGCGTATGAATATTTGATGGTTTGTCCTGACTCGTGTTATCGATCGTATGTGAGGAAAAGGTTTGCCTTTTTAGAGGATGGGAAATCCTTCAATGTTTATGAACTGAAGGCCAGTAAAGGAGTGGAGTGTGCTCTGTAGCCGCATCTCTATCCGTACGAAAGCTGGTGCGATTCAAACCTGGAAGGGAACGAATCGAGCCTCAGTTCCAAGATTAGTTTTATGACGAAGGTGTGTTCCGGTCTAGTCGATTATCAGTTGGACTTCGAGCTATTGCAGTTCCAATACGACCGCTGGTTGTTTAAGACCGTGAGTGGAGCTATTGCAGCAGGCAGAAAGTTGAAGTGTTCACCGGCCAAAGCTTTGGACGCGAAACTCTTTAGTCCTGAGCTCTGGAAATGGAAACACAGAATGTTGTTGGATGCTTTAGATCAATTTGGCTTTCCTTCTGTGTTCGTTACTATTAGTCCTTTTGAGTGGACATTTCCTTGGCCTAAGTGGCTTGAGGCAATCCGTGCTGAAACTGGTAAAGGTCCAACGAAACTGTCAGCTTCAGAGACGTTGCATATTAGTCATGTTATAGCGCAAGTAGTTCGAGGATATCTTTGTGGGTCGAATGATGAACGGTGGAAGGGTCACGTCTTTAGTAATACGAAACGTGATGTGCCGAACGTGTTAATCTATTTTTATAGGTTTGAATTTCAACAGAGAGGAACGGTGCATTTGCACTTGCTAGTGTGGTTGAAGAATTTTCGCAACATTTCCTCTCAGTTGGTGAGGGCAGATATCCCGTGGGAAAGGCGTGAGTTGGCGTATTTAGTGACGAAATGTCAGAAATCGGACAAACCGGCTAACGCCCTTCAGACGGAGCGCACTCACTTTGAGAAAGACCTCGAGAATAATATCTGTTTGAAACTAGCACATCCGGCTGATGCGTTTGCCGTCAACTTGCGGTCATATTTGGTAACTGTGCTGGGAACACTAAAATGTTCCATGGACTTTCAGTCCACTGATGGTAGATCAATGATTCTCAGATATGTGTCTGCTTACGTGTCTAAATGGCAAGATTCTTATAGTAACGAAGGGCTGTATTCCCGGCATGTGTTGCCGTTTCAGGCTGCGTATCGAATGTTACGTGAATTCAGGCCGTGTGAACCGGAAATGTGGCTGACTTTGAGTGAGTGACATTTTCTATATTTAGTTAGAAATATTTTTTTTATATTATTATCATTATTATTACAAAAATATACTAAATATAGTAACACAGAAAGAAATGCCTTATTTTATATGTTATCTATTATTCACTGTTACATATGTAGTACTTTATGTTCACTGGTGTTATGAAATATATTATAAATATTTACAAGAACGCAAACAATTTCGTGTTTACAATATTCCAAAACAATATTGCCTAATTCTTTAACAAATCTTAGTTACATCTTGTTCCATTTGTAGTTCCATTTGTGAAGAACAAATACCATAAACAGTGTTCTTCAGTTTTCCATAAACTAAACGAAAAAATAATACTATTGTGTAATTGTTGAGAAAAATATTGTTACATGTGGTAACAATAAACTAAAACGAAATCCTCTTATTATTCTTGATCCATTTGTTGTTACACTTTTTATATATAAATACAATTAACAGTATTTGAAAATATTAAAGTAAAGAAACTATCAAAACAAGTATTGTGTAATTGTTGAAAATATATTGTTACATGTGGTAACACTAAACTAAAACGAAATCCTCTTGTTATTCTTGAACCACTTGGTGTTAGTGTTCCTATATAAATAAAATTAACGCTATTGTCTAATAGTTTAACAAAGTATTTCTAAATATTAAAGTAAGAAAACTCTCAAAACAAGTATTGTGTAATTGTTTAGACAAATATTGTTACATCTCGTAACAATAAACTTGGTGATTAGAGAGAGCATAACCAATCACAGACGGTACGACCTGCGTTGGTTTGAGGCCGGGTATGGGCGGCATAGCCCTGAAAATCGGGGAGCTGGTTTCCCTGGATGGAGGAGGAAATGCCATCCAAAGGCAAGAGAACAACGAAAGACAACCAACTTTTAAGTTGTGTTCACTATTATTATTATAGCTATTATTTTGAACGATCAGTACGTTCTTGATGTATGTTCATTTCTCTTGTTTCTTTGGAAATCCTGTCCCAATTTATGTAGGGTGTTGACACTCTTTTTGGACATTTAGAATTAGGGAGTTGCGTTCTTGCTTGTGATCTCATATTACTATTCCAGTTGAACCGATGCGTGTGTTGTACATTTCACAATTATGCCTTGGTCGGAAGGTGATGCTGTCCTGTTCTGGTCTGGTCGTGAAGCGACTTCTATAAAGAGTGAGAGGGAATTAGCGCGAGAGAGAAGTCATTTGGTGCGAGAGACTAGTTCCAATATCGCCAAAGAAGAACGCAAGAAACGCGAATTTTGGGCGACTAATGCGTTTCACGAGGATGAACAACGTGTTGCTGGGAGAGATGTTGTCCAGACCACAATTGAACATCCGTTTGTTTGGATGAAGAATTCATCGTGGTCGTATTGTGCCAACTGTCATACGGTTGTAACGCAAAATATAACGCCGTCTTTTGCGAAAAGGCTAATTACTAGATGCGTGAAAAGGTGCAAATGCACGGCCAACCGATATCCCGTTCCACGGGTTCATGAAATCCCACCCCAACTGAAAGGTTTAACCAAAAGAGATGTGCTAGTGTTGCGTCCGTTAGACGTACACTCTGGGGATTATGAATGCATGGCCAATGGCTATCGTCTTAAAAACGCTATTCTGCGGGTCAGTTTTAGCGAAACGTCTGAAGAAGAGAAAACCCATCGATTAACTGATGAGGTGGCTTAAAGAGCGATGTACGATAGCGTATGAATATTTGATGGGTTGTCCTGACTCGTGTTATCGATCGTATGTGAGGAAAAGGTTTGCCTTTTTAGAGGATGGGAAATCCTTCAATGTTTATGAACTGAAGGCCAGTAAAGGAGTGGAGTGTGCTCTGTGGCCGCATCTCTATCCGTATGAAAGCTGGTGCGATTCAAACCTGGAAGGGAACGAATCGAGACTCAGTTCCAAGATTAGTTTTATGACGAAGGTGTGTTCCGGTCTGGTCGATTATCAGTTGGACTTCGAGCTATTGCAGTTCCAATACGACCGCTGGTTGTTTAAGACCGTGAGTGGAGCTATTGCAGCAGGCAGAAAGTTGAAGTGTTCACCGGCCAAAGCTTTGGACGCGAAACTCTTTAGTCCTGAGTTCTGGAAATGGAAACACAGAATGTTGTTGGATGCTTTAGATCAATTTGGCTTTCCTTCTGTGTTCGTTACTATTAGTCCTTTTGAGTGGACATTTCCTTGGCCTAAGTGGCTTGAGGCAATCCGTGCTGAAACTGGTAAGGTCCAACGAAACTGTCAGCTTCAGAGACGTTGCATATTAGTCATGTTATAGCGCAAGTAGTTCGAGGATATCTTTGTGGGTCGAATGATGAACGGTGGAAGGGTCACGTCTTTAGTAATACGAAACGTGATGTGCCGAACGTGTTAATCTATTTTTATAGGTTTGAATTTCAACAGAGAGGAACGGTGCATTTGCACTTGCTAGTGTGGTTGAAGAATTTTCGCAACATTTCCTCTCAGTTGGTGAGGGCAGATATCCCGTGGGAAAGGCGTGAGTTGGCGTATTTAGTGACGAAATGTCAGAAATCGGACAAACCGGCTAACGCCCTTCAGACGGAGCGCACTCACTTTGAGAAAGACCTCGAGAATAATATCTGTTTGAAACTAGCACATCCGGCTGATGCGTTTGCCGTCAACTTGCGGTCATATTTGGTAACTGTGCTGGGAACACTAAAATGTTCCATGGACTTTCAGTCCACTGATGGTAGATCAATGATTCTCAGATATGTGTCTGCTTACGTGTCTAAATGGCAAGATTCTTATAGTAACGAAGGGCTGTATTCCCGGCATGTGTTGCCGTTTCAGGCTGCGTATCGAATGTTACGTGAATTCAGGCCGTGTGAACCGGAAATGTGGCTGACTTTGAGTGAGTGACGTTTTCTATATTTAGTTAGAATTTTTTTTTATATATTATTATCATTATTATTACAAAAATATACTAAATATAGTAACACAGAAGGAAATGCCTTATTTTATATGTTATCTATTATTCACTGTTACATATGTAGTACTTTATGTTCACTGGTGTTATGAAATATATTATAAATATTTACAAGAACGCAAACAATTTCGTGTTTACAATATTCCAAAACAATATTGCCTAATTCTTTAACAAATCTTAGTTACATCTTGTTCCATTTGTAGTTACATTTGTGAAGAACAAATACCATAAACAGTGTTCTTCAGTTTTCCATAAACTAAACGAAAAATAATACTATTGTGTAATTGTTGAGAAAAATATTGTTACATGTGGTAACAATAAACTAAAACGAAATCCTCTTATTATTCTTGATCCATTTGTTGTTACACTTTTTATATATAAATACAATTAACAGTATTTGAAAATATTAAAGTAAAGAAACTATCAAAACAAGTATTGTGTAATTGTTGAAAATATATTGTTACATGTGGTAACACTAAACTAAAACGAAATCCTCTTGTTATTCTTGAACCACTTGGTGTTAGTGTTCCTATATAAATAAAATTAACACTATTGTCTAATAGTTTAACAAAGTATTTCTAAATATTAAAGTAAGAAAACTCTCAAAACAAGTATTGTGTAATTGTTTAGACAAATATTGTTACATCTCGTAACAATAAACTTGGTGATTAGAGAGAGAAGCAGAAAAAGAATAGTTTATTGGTAAGTAGTGATCACCGGGTGACTACATTGATTGACGATTAAAGCTAATTAACGTATGCAAATGTTCGATTGAACATGCGTAGTCTCTGACACAGTCGTGGTTGCAAGGATGTTGTTCTGGTTAGGTTTCCTGCTATGGACTTCATCTGCGTAGCGTAAGTGTGGTGTCTGAGATTGATTGGCGGGAAGAATCGATACTTGAACGTGATGCTGGTGGGTGGAGATGCATTAACGTTAGCTTGTAACTTCTTTTCTCAATCGCCTGTCAGGTCGGAGTTATCGTCGCTTCGCTACCGTAACCAATCACAGACGGTACGACCTGCGTTGGTTTGAGGCCGGGTATGGGCGGCATAGCCCTGATAATCGGAGAGCTGGTTTCCCTGGATGGAGGAGGACATGCCATCCAAAGGCAAGAGAACAACGAAAGCCAACCAACTTTTAAGTTGTGTTCACTATTATTATTATAGCTATTATTTTGAACGATCAGTACGTTCTTGATGTATGTTCATTTCTCTTGTTTCTTTGGAAATCCTGTCCCAATTTATGTAGGGTGTTGACACTCTTTTTGGACATTTAGAATTAGGGAGTTGCGTTCTTGCTTGTGATCTCATATTACTATTCCAGTTGAACCGATGCGTGTGTTGTACATTTCACAATTATGCCTTGGTCGGAAGGTGATGCTGTCCTGTTTTGGTCTGGTCGTGAAGCGACTTCTATAAAGAGTGAGAGGGAATTAGCGCGAGAGAGAAGTCATTTGGTGCGAGATACTAGTTCCAATATCGCCAAAGAAGAACGCAAGAAACGCGAATTTTGACCGACTAATGCGTTTCACGAGGATGAACAACGTGTTGCTGGGAGAGATGTTGTCCAGACCACAATTGAACATCCGTTTGTTTGGATGAAGAATTCATCGTCGTCGTATTGTGCCAACTGTCATACGGTTGTAACGCAAAATCTAACGCCGTCTTTTGCGAAAAGGCCAATTACTAGATGCGTGAAAAGGTGCAAATGCACGGCCAACCGATATCCCGTTCCACGGGTTCATGAAATCCCACCCCAACTGAAAGGTTTAACCAAAAGAGATGTGCTAGTGTTGCGTCCGTTAGACGTACACTCTGGGGATTATGAATGCATGGCCAATGGCTATCGTCTTAAAAACGCTATTCTGCGGGTCAGTTTTAGCGAAACGTCTGAAGAAGAGAAAATCCATCGATTAACTGATGAGGTGGCTAAAGAGCGATGTACGATAGCGTATCAATATTTGATGGGTTGTCCTGACTCGTGTTATCGATCGTATGTGAGGAAAAGGTTTGCTTTTTTAGAGGATGGGAAATCCTTCAATGTTTATGAACTGAAGGCCAGTAAAGGAGTGGAGTGTGCTCTGTGGCCGCATCTCTATCCGTACGAAAGCTGGTGCGATTCAAACCTGGAAGGGAACGAATCGAGACTCAGTTCCAAGATTAGTTTTATGACGAAGGTGTGTTCCGGTCTGGTCGATTATCAGTTGGACTTCGAGCTATTGCAGTTCCAATACGACCGCTGGTTGTTTAAGACCGTGAGTGGAGCTATTGCAGCAGGCAGAAAGTTGAAGTGTTCACCGGCCAAAGCTTTGGACGCGAAACTCTTTAGTCCTGAGTTCTGGAAATGGAAACACAGAATGTTGTTGGATGCTTTAGATCAATTTGGCTTTCCTTCTGTGTTCGTTACTATTAGTCCTTTTGAGTGGACATTTCCTTGGCCTAAGTGGCTTGAGGCAATCCGTGCTGAAACTGGTAAAGGTCCAACGAAACTGTCAGCTTCAGAGACGTTGCATATTAGTCATGTTATAGCGCAAGTAGTTCGAGGATATCTTTGTGGATCGAATGATGAACGGTGGAAGGGTCACGTCTTTAGTAATACGAAACGTGATGTGCCGAACGTGTTAATCTATTTTTATAGGTTTGAATTTCAACAGAGAGGAACGGTGCATTTGCACTTGCTAGTGTGGTTGAAGAATTTTCGCAACATTTCCTCTCAGTTGGTGAGGGCAGATATCCCGTGGGAAAGGCGTGAGTTGGCGTATTTAGTGACGAAATGTCAGAAATCGGACAAACCGGCTAACGCCCTTCAGACGGAGCGCACTCACTTTGAGAAAGACCTCGAGAATAATATCTGTTTGAAACTAGCACATCCGGCTGATGCGTTTGCCGTCAACTTGCGGTCATATTTGGTAACTGTGCTGGGAACACTAAAATGTTCCATGGACTTTCAGTCCACTGATGGTAGATCAATGATTCTCAGATATGTGTCTGCTTACGTGTCTAAATGGCAAGATTCTTATAGTAACGAAGGGCTGTATTCCCGGCATGTGTTGCCGTTTCAGGCTGCGTATCGAATGTTACGTGAATTCAGGCCGTGTGAACCGGAAATGTGGCTGACTTTGAGTGAGTGACATTTTCTATATTTAGTTAGATTTTTTTTTTTTATATTATTATCATTATTATTACAAAAATATACTAAATATAGTAACACAGAAGGAAATGCCTTATTTTATATGTTATCTATTATTCACTGTTACATATGTAGTACTTTATGTTCACTGGTGTTATGAAATATATTATAAATATTTACAAGAACGCAAACAATTTCGTGTTTACAATATTCCAAAACAATATTGCCTAATTCTTTAACAAATCTTAGTTACATCTTGTTCCATTTGTAGTTACATTTGTGAAGAACAAATACCATAAACAGTGTTCTTCAGTTTTCCATAAACTAAACGAAAAATAATACTATTGTGTAATTGTTGAGAAAAATATTGTTACATGTGGTAACAATAAACTAAAACGAAATCCTCTTATTATTCTTGATCCATTTGTTGTTACACTTTTTATATATAAATACAATTAACAGTATTTGAAAATATTAAAGTAAAGAAACTATCAAAACAAGTATTGTGTAATTGTTGAAAATATATTGTTACATGTGGTAACACTAAACTAAAACGAAATCCTCTTGTTATTCTTGAACCACTTGGTGTTAGTGTTCCTATATAAATAAAATTAACACTATTGTCTAATAGTTTAACAAAGTATTTCTAAATATTAAAGTAAGAAAACTCTCAAAACAAGTATTGTGTAATTGTTTAGACAAATATTGTTACATCTCGTAACAATAAACTTGGTGATTAGAGAGAGAAGCAGAAAAAGAATAGTTTATTGGTAAGTAGTGATCACCGGGTGACTACATTGATTGACGATTAAAGCTAATTAACGTATGCAAATGTTCGATTGAACATGCGTAGTCTCTGACACAGTCGTGGTTGCAAGGATGTTGTTCTGGTTAGGTTTCCTGCTATGGACTTCATCTGCGTAGCGTAAGTGTGGTGTCTGAGATTGATTGGCGGGAAGAATCGATACTTGAACGTGATGCTGGTGGGTGGAGATGCATTAACGTTAGCTTGTAACTTCTTTTCTCAATCGCCTGTCAGGTCGGAGTTATCGTCGCTTCGCTACCGTAACCAATCACAGACGGTACGACCTGCGTTGGTTTGAGGCCGGGTATGGGCGGCATAGCCCTGATAATCGGAGAGCTGGTTTCCCTGGATGGAGGAGGACATGCCATCCAAAGGCAAGAGAACAACGAAAGCCAACCAACTTTTAAGTTGTGTTCACTATTATTATTATAGCTATTATTTTGAACGATCAGTACGTTCTTGATGTATGTTCATTTCTCTTGTTTCTTTGGAAATCCTGTCCCAATTTATGTAGGGTGTTGACACTCTTTTTGGACATTTAGAATTAGGGAGTTGCGTTCTTGCTTGTGATCTCATATTACTATTCCAGTTGAACCGATGCGTGTGTTGTACATTTCACAATTATGCCTTGGTCGGAAGGTGATGCTGTCCTGTTTTGGTCTGGTCGTGAAGCGACTTCTATAAAGAGTGAGAGGGAATTAGCGCGAGAGAGAAGTCATTTGGTGCGAGATACTAGTTCCAATATCGCCAAAGAAGAACGCAAGAAACGCGAATTTTGACCGACTAATGCGTTTCACGAGGATGAACAACGTGTTGCTGGGAGAGATGTTGTCCAGACCACAATTGAACATCCGTTTGTTTGGATGAAGAATTCATCGTCGTCGTATTGTGCCAACTGTCATACGGTTGTAACGCAAAATCTAACGCCGTCTTTTGCGAAAAGGCCAATTACTAGATGCGTGAAAAGGTGCAAATGCACGGCCAACCGATATCCCGTTCCACGGGTTCATGAAATCCCACCCCAACTGAAAGGTTTAACCAAAAGAGATGTGCTAGTGTTGCGTCCGTTAGACGTACACTCTGGGGATTATGAATGCATGGCCAATGGCTATCGTCTTAAAAACGCTATTCTGCGGGTCAGTTTTAGCGAAACGTCTGAAGAAGAGAAAATCCATCGATTAACTGATGAGGTGGCTAAAGAGCGATGTACGATAGCGTATCAATATTTGATGGGTTGTCCTGACTCGTGTTATCGATCGTATGTGAGGAAAAGGTTTGCTTTTTTAGAGGATGGGAAATCCTTCAATGTTTATGAACTGAAGGCCAGTAAAGGAGTGGAGTGTGCTCTGTGGCCGCATCTCTATCCGTACGAAAGCTGGTGCGATTCAAACCTGGAAGGGAACGAATCGAGACTCAGTTCCAAGATTAGTTTTATGACGAAGGTGTGTTCCGGTCTGGTCGATTATCAGTTGGACTTCGAGCTATTGCAGTTCCAATACGACCGCTGGTTGTTTAAGACCGTGAGTGGAGCTATTGCAGCAGGCAGAAAGTTGAAGTGTTCACCGGCCAAAGCTTTGGACGCGAAACTCTTTAGTCCTGAGTTCTGGAAATGGAAACACAGAATGTTGTTGGATGCTTTAGATCAATTTGGCTTTCCTTCTGTGTTCGTTACTATTAGTCCTTTTGAGTGGACATTTCCTTGGCCTAAGTGGCTTGAGGCAATCCGTGCTGAAACTGGTAAAGGTCCAACGAAACTGTCAGCTTCAGAGACGTTGCATATTAGTCATGTTATAGCGCAAGTAGTTCGAGGATATCTTTGTGGATCGAATGATGAACGGTGGAAGGGTCACGTCTTTAGTAATACGAAACGTGATGTGCCGAACGTGTTAATCTATTTTTATAGGTTTGAATTTCAACAGAGAGGAACGGTGCATTTGCACTTGCTAGTGTGGTTGAAGAATTTTCGCAACATTTCCTCTCAGTTGGTGAGGGCAGATATCCCGTGGGAAAGGCGTGAGTTGGCGTATTTAGTGACGAAATGTCAGAAATCGGACAAACCGGCTAACGCCCTTCAGACGGAGCGCACTCACTTTGAGAAAGACCTCGAGAATAATATCTGTTTGAAACTAGCACATCCGGCTGATGCGTTTGCCGTCAACTTGCGGTCATATTTGGTAACTGTGCTGGGAACACTAAAATGTTCCATGGACTTTCAGTCCACTGATGGTAGATCAATGATTCTCAGATATGTGTCTGCTTACGTGTCTAAATGGCAAGATTCTTATAGTAACGAAGGGCTGTATTCCCGGCATGTGTTGCCGTTTCAGGCTGCGTATCGAATGTTACGTGAATTCAGGCCGTGTGAACCGGAAATGTGGCTGACTTTGAGTGAGTGACATTTTCTATATTTAGTTAGATTTTTTTTTTTTATATTATTATCATTATTATTACAAAAATATACTAAATATAGTAACACAGAAGGAAATGCCTTATTTTATATGTTATCTATTATTCACTGTTACATATGTAGTACTTTATGTTCACTGGTGTTATGAAATATATTATAAATATTTACAAGAACGCAAACAATTTCGTGTTTACAATATTCCAAAACAATATTGCCTAATTCTTTAACAAATCTTAGTTACATCTTGTTCCATTTGTAGTTACATTTGTGAAGAACAAATACCATAAACAGTGTTCTTCAGTTTTCCATAAACTAAACGAAAAATAATACTATTGTGTAATTGTTGAGAAAAATATTGTTACATGTGGTAACAATAAACTAAAACGAAATCCTCCTATTATTCTTGATCCATTTGTTGTTACACTTTTTATATATAAATACAATTAACAGTATTTGAAAATATTAAAGTAAAGAAACTATCAAAACAAGTATTGTGTAATTGTTGAAAATATATTGTTACATGTGGTAACACTAAACTAAAACGAAATCCTCTGGTTATTCTTGAACCACTTGGTGTTAGTGTTCCTATATAAATAAAATTAACACTATTGTCTAATAGTTTAACAAAGTATTTCCAAATATTAAAGTAAGAAAACTCTCAAAACAAGTATTGTGTAATTGTTTAGACAAATATTGTTACATCTCGTAACAATAAACTTGGTGATTAGAGAGAGAAGCAGAAAAAGAATAATTTATTGGTAAGAACTCTAGTGATCACCGGGTGACTACATTGATTGACGATTAAAGCTAATTAACGTATGCAAATGTTCGATTGAACATGCGTAGTCTCTGACACAGTCGTGGTTGCTAGGATGTTGTTCTGGTTAGGTTTCCTGCTATGGACTTCATCTGCGTAGCGTAAGTGTGGTGTCTGAGATTGATTGGCGGGAAGAATCGATACTTGAACGTGATGCTGGTGGGTGGAGATGCATTAACGTTAGCTTGTAACTTCTTTTTTCAATCGCCTGTCAGGTCGGAGTTATCGTCGCTTCGCAACCGTAACCAATCACAGACGGTACGACCTGCGTTGGTTTGAGGCCGGGTATGGGCGGCATAGCCCTGAAAATCGGGGAGCTGGTTTCCCTGGATGGAGGAAATGCCATCCAAAGGCAAGAGAACAACGAAAGCCAACCAACTTTTAAGTTGTGTTCACTATTATTAGTATAGCTATTATTTTGAACGATCAGTACGTTCTTGATGTATGTTCATTTCTCTTGTTTCTTTGGAAATCCTGTCCCAATTTATATAGGGTGTTGACACTCTTTTTGGACATTTAGAATTAGGGAGTTGCGTTCTTGCTTGTGATCTCATATTACTATTCCAGTTGAACCGATGCGTGTGTTGTACATTTCACAATTATGCCTTGGTCGGAAGGTGATGCTGTCGTGTTTTGGTCTGGTCGTGAAGCGACTTCTATAAAGAGTGAGAGGGAATTAGCGCGAGAGAGAAGTCATTTGGTGCGAGATACTAGTTCCAATATCGCCAAAGAAGAACGCAAGAAACGCGAATTTTGGGCGACTAATGCGTTTCACGAGGATGAACAACGTGTTGCTGGGAGAGATGTTGTCCAGACCACAATTGAACATCCGTTTGTTTGGATGAAGAATTCATCGTGGTCGTATTGTGCCAACTGTCATACGGTTGTAACGCAAAATCTAACGCCGTCTTTTGCGAAAAGGCCAATTACTAGATGCGTGAAAAGGTGCAAATGCACGACCAACCGATATCCCGTTCCACGGGTTCATGAAATCCCATCCCAACTGAAAGGTTTAACCAAAACAGATGTGCTAGTGTTGCGTCCGTTAGACGTACACTCTGGGGATTATGAATGCATGGCCAATGGCTATCGTCTTAAAAACGCTATTCTGCGGGTCAGTTTTAGCGAAACGTCTGAAGAAGAGCAAATCCATCGATTAACTGATGAGGTGGCTAAAGAGCGATGTACGATAGCGTATGAATATTTGATGGTTTGTCCTGACTCGTGTTATCGATCGTATGTGAGGAAAAGGTTTGCCTTTTTAGAGGATGGGAAATCCTTCAATGTTTATGAACTGAAGGCCAGTAAAGGAGTGGAGTGTGCTCTGTAGCCGCATCTCTATCCGTACGAAAGCTGGTGCGATTCAAACCTGGAAGGGAACGAATCGAGCCTCAGTTCCAAGATTAGTTTTATGACGAAGGTGTGTTCCGGTCTAGTCGATTATCAGTTGGACTTCGAGCTATTGCAGTTCCAATACGACCGCTGGTTGTTTAAGACCGTGAGTGGAGCTATTGCAGCAGGCAGAAAGTTGAAGTGTTCACCGGCCAAAGCTTTGGACGCGAAACTCTTTAGTCCTGAGTTCTGGAAATGGAAACACAGAATGTTGTTGGATGCTTTAGATCAATTTGGCTTTCCTTCTGTGTTCGTTACTATTAGTCCTTTTGAGTGGACATTTCCTTGGCCTAAGTGGCTTGAGGCAATCCGTGCTGAAACTGGTAAAGGTCCAACGAAACTGTCAGCTTCAGAGACGTTGCATATTAGTCATGTTATAGCGCAAGTAGTTCGAGGATATCTTTGTGGGTCGAATGATGAACGGTGGAAGGGTCACGTCTTTAGTAATACGAAACGTGATGTGCCGAACGTGTTAATCTATTTTTATAGGTTTGAATTTCAACAGAGAGGAACGGTGCATTTGCACTTGCTAGTGTGGTTGAAGAATTTTCGCAACATTTCCTCTCAGTTGGCGAGGGCAGATATCCCGTGGGAAAGGCGTGAGTTGGCGTATTTAGTGACGAAATGTCAGAAATCGGACAAACCGGCTAACGCCCTTCAGACGGAGCGCACTCACTTTGAGAAAGACCTCGAGAATAATATCTGTTTGAAACTAGCACATCCGGCTGATGCGTTTGCCGTCAACTTGCGGTCATATTTGGTAACTGTGCTGGGAACACTAAAATGTTCCATGGACTTTCAGTCCACTGATGGTAGATCAATGATTCTCAGATATGTGTCTGCTTACGTGTCTAAATGGCAAGATTCTTATAGTAACGAAGGGCTGTATTCCCGGCATGTGTTGCCGTTTCAGGCTGCGTATCGAATGTTACGTGAATTCAGGCCGTGTGAACCGGAAATGTGGCTGACTTTGAGTGAGTGACATTTTCTATATTTAGTTAGAAATATTTTTTTTATATTATTATCATTATTATTACAAAAATATACTAAATATAGTAACACAGAAAGAAATGCCTTATTTTATATGTTATCTATTATTCACTGTTACATATGTAGTACTTTATGTTCACTGGTGTTATGAAATATATTATAAATATTTACAAGAACGCAAACAATTTCGTGTTTACAATATTCCAAAACAATATTGCCTAATTCTTTAACAAATCTTAGTTACATCTTGTTCCATTTGTAGTTCCATTTGTGAAGAACAAATACCATAAACAGTGTTCTTCAGTTTTCCATAAACTAAACGAAAAAATAATACTATTGTGTAATTGTTGAGAAAAATATTGTTACATGTGGTAACAATAAACTAAAACGAAATCCTCTTATTATTCTTGATCCATTTGTTGTTACACTTTTTATATATAAATACAATTAACAGTATTTGAAAATATTAAAGTAAAGAAACTATCAAAACAAGTATTGTGTAATTGTTGAAAATATATTGTTACATGTGGTAACACTAAACTAAAACGAAATCCTCTTGTTATTCTTGAACCACTTGGTGTTAGTGTTCCTATATAAATAAAATTAACGCTATTGTCTAATAGTTTAACAAAGTATTTCTAAATATTAAAGTAAGAAAACTCTCAAAACAAGTATTGTGTAATTGTTTAGACAAATATTGTTACATCTCGTAACAATAAACTTGGTGATTAGAGAGAGAAGCAGAAAAAGAATAGTTTATTGGTAAGAACTCTAGTGATCACCGGGTGACTACATTGATTGACGATTAAAGCTAATTAACGTATGCAAATGTTCGATTGAACATGCGTAGTCTCTGACACAGTCGTGGTTGCTAGGATGTTGTTCTGGTTAGGTTTCCTGCTATGGACTTCATCTGCGTAGCGTAAGTGTGGTGTCTGAGATTGATTGGCGGGAAGAATCGATACTTGAACGTGATGCTGGTGGGTGGAGATGCATTAACGTTAGCTTGTAACTTCTTTTTTCAATCGCCTGTCAGGTCGGAGTTATCGTCGCTTCGCAACCGTAACCAATCACAGACGGTACGACCTGCGTTGGTTTGAGGCCGGGTATGGGCGGCATAGCCCTGAAAATCGGGGAGCTGGTTTCCCTGGATGGAGGAAATGCCATCCAAAGGCAAGAGAACAACGAAAGCCAACCAACTTTTAAGTTGTGTTCACTATTATTAGTATAGCTATTATTTTGAACGATCAGTACGTTCTTGATGTATGTTCATTTCTCTTGTTTCTTTGGAAATGCTGTCCCAATTTATATAGGGTGTTGACACTCTTTTTGGACATTTAGAATTAGGGAGTTGCGTTCTTGCTTGTGATCTCATATTACTATTCCAGTTGAACCGATGCGTGTGTTGTACATTTCACAATTATGCCTTGGTCGGAAGGTGATGCTGTCGTGTTTTGGTCTGGTCGTGAAGCGACTTCTATAAAGAGTGAGAGGGAATTAGCGCGAGAGAGAAGTCATTTGGTGCGAGATACTAGTTCCAATATCGCCAAAGAAGAACGCAAGAAACGCGAATTTTGGCCGACTAATGCGTTTCACGAGGATGAACAACGTGTTGCTGGGAGAGATGTTGTCCAGACCACAATTGAACATCCGTTTGTTTGGATGAAGAATTCATCGTGGTCGTATTGTGCCAACTGTCATACGGTTGTAACGCAAAATCTAACGCCGTCTTTTGCGAAAAGGCCAATTACTAGATGCGTGAAAAGGTGCAAATGCACGACCAACCGATATCCCGTTCCACGGGTTCATGAAATCCCATCCCAACTGAAAGGTTTAACCAAAACAGATGTGCTAGTGTTGCGTCCGTTAGACGTACACTCTGGGGATTATGAATGCATGGCCAATGGCTATCGTCTTAAAAACGCTATTCTGCGGGTCAGTTTTAGCGAAACGTCTGAAGAAGAGCAAATCCATCGATTAACTGATGAGGTGGCTAAAGAGCGATGTACGATAGCGTATGAATATTTGATGGTTTGTCCTGACTCGTGTTATCGATCGTATGTGAGGAAAAGGTTTGCCTTTTTAGAGGATGGGAAATCCTTCAATGTTTATGAACTGAAGGCCAGTAAAGGAGTGGAGTGTGCTCTGTAGCCGCATCTCTATCCGTACGAAAGCTGGTGCGATTCAAACCTGGAAGGGAACGAATCGAGCCTCAGTTCCAAGATTAGTTTTATGACGAAGGTGTGTTCCGGTCTAGTCGATTATCAGTTGGACTTCGAGCTATTGCAGTTCCAATACGACCGCTGGTTGTTTAAGACCGTGAGTGGAGCTATTGCAGCAGGCAGAAAGTTGAAGTGTTCACCGGCCAAAGCTTTGGACGCGAAACTCTTTAGTCCTGAGTTCTGGAAATGGAAACACAGAATGTTGTTGGATGCTTTAGATCAATTTGGCTTTCCTTCTGTGTTCGTTACTATTAGTCCTTTTGAGTGGACATTTCCTTGGCCTAAGTGGCTTGAGGCAATCCGTGCTGAAACTGGTAAAGGTCCAACGAAACTGTCAGCTTCAGAGACGTTGCATATTAGTCATGTTATAGCGCAAGTAGTTCGAGGATATCTTTGTGGGTCGAATGATGAACGGTGGAAGGGTCACGTCTTTAGTAATACGAAACGTGATGTGCCGAACGTGTTAATCTATTTTTATAGGTTTGAATTTCAACAGAGAGGAACGGTGCATTTGCACTTGCTAGTGTGGTTGAAGAATTTTCGCAACATTTCCTCTCAGTTGGTGAGGGCAGATATCCCGTGGGAAAGGCGTGAGTTGGCGTATTTAGTGACGAAATGTCAGAAATCGGACAAACCGGCTAACGCCCTTCAGACGGAGCGCACTCACTTTGAGAAAGACCTCGAGAATAATATCTGTTTGAAACTAGCACATCCGGCTGATGCGTTTGCCGTCAACTTGCGGTCATATTTGGTAACTGTGCTGGGAACACTAAAATGTTCCATGGACTTTCAGTCCACTGATGGTAGATCAATGATTCTCAGATATGTGTCTGCTTACGTGTCTAAATGGCAAGATTCTTATAGTAACGAAGGGCTGTATTCCCGGCATGTGTTGCCGTTTCAGGCTGCGTATCGAATGTTACGTGAATTCAGGCCGTGTGAACCGGAAATGTGGCTGACTTTGAGTGAGTGACATTTTCTATATTTAGTTAGAAATATTTTTTTTATATTATTATCATTATTATTACAAAAATATACTAAATATAGTAACACAGAAAGAAATGCCTTATTTTATATGTTATCTATTATTCACTGTTACATATGTAGTACTTTATGTTCACTGGTGTTATGAAATATATTATAAATATTTACAAGAACGCAAACAATTTCGTGTTTACAATATTCCAAAACAATATTGCCTAATTCTTTAACAAATCTTAGTTACATCTTGTTCCATTTGTAGTTCCATTTGTGAAGAACAAATACCATAAACAGTGTTCTTCAGTTTTCCATAAACTAAACGAAAAAATAATACTATTGTGTAATTGTTGAGAAAAATATTGTTACATGTGGTAACAATAAACTAAAACGAAATCCTCTTATTATTCTTGATCCATTTGTTGTTACACTTTTTATATATAAATACAATTAACAGTATTTGAAAATATTAAAGTAAAGAAACTATCAAAACAAGTATTGTGTAATTGTTGAAAATATATTGTTACATGTGGTAACACTAAACTAAAACGAAATCCTCTTGTTATTCTTGAACCACTTGGTGTTAGTGTTCCTATATAAATAAAATTAACGCTATTGTCTAATAGTTTAACAAAGTATTTCTAAATATTAAAGTAAGAAAACTCTCAAAACAAGTATTGTGTAATTGTTTAGACAAATATTGTTACATCTCGTAACAATAAACTTGGTGATTAGAGAGAGCATAACCAATCACAGACGGTACGACCTGCGTTGGTTTGAGGCCGGGTATGGGCGGCATAGCCCTGAAAATCGGGGAGCTGGTTTCCCTGGATGGAGGAGGAAATGCCATCCAAAGGCAAGAGAACAACGAAAGACAACCAACTTTTAAGTTGTGTTCACTATTATTATTATAGCTATTATTTTGAACGATCAGTACGTTCTTGATGTATGTTCATTTCTCTTGTTTCTTTGGAAATCCTGTCCCAATTTATGTAGGGTGTTGACACTCTTTTTGGACATTTAGAATTAGGGAGTTGCGTTCTTGCTTGTGATCTCATATTACTATTCCAGTTGAACCGATGCGTGTGTTGTACATTTCACAATTATGCCTTGGTCGGAAGGTGATGCTGTCCTGTTCTGGTCTGGTCGTGAAGCGACTTCTATAAAGAGTGAGAGGGAATTAGCGCGAGAGAGAAGTCATTTGGTGCGAGAGACTAGTTCCAATATCGCCAAAGAAGAACGCAAGAAACGCGAATTTTGGGCGACTAATGCGTTTCACGAGGATGAACAACGTGTTGCTGGGAGAGATGTTGTCCAGACCACAATTGAACATCCGTTTGTTTGGATGAAGAATTCATCGTGGTCGTATTGTGCCAACTGTCATACGGTTGTAACGCAAAATATAACGCCGTCTTTTGCGAAAAGGCTAATTACTAGATGCGTGAAAAGGTGCAAATGCACGGCCAACCGATATCCCGTTCCACGGGTTCATGAAATCCCACCCCAACTGAAAGGTTTAACCAAAAGAGATGTGCTAGTGTTGCGTCCGTTAGACGTACACTCTGGGGATTATGAATGCATGGCCAATGGCTATCGTCTTAAAAACGCTATTCTGCGGGTCAGTTTTAGCGAAACGTCTGAAGAAGAGAAAACCCATCGATTAACTGATGAGGTGGCTTAAAGAGCGATGTACGATAGCGTATGAATATTTGATGGGTTGTCCTGACTCGTGTTATCGATCGTATGTGAGGAAAAGGTTTGCCTTTTTAGAGGATGGGAAATCCTTCAATGTTTATGAACTGAAGGCCAGTAAAGGAGTGGAGTGTGCTCTGTGGCCGCATCTCTATCCGTATGAAAGCTGGTGCGATTCAAACCTGGAAGGGAACGAATCGAGACTCAGTTCCAAGATTAGTTTTATGACGAAGGTGTGTTCCGGTCTGGTCGATTATCAGTTGGACTTCGAGCTATTGCAGTTCCAATACGACCGCTGGTTGTTTAAGACCGTGAGTGGAGCTATTGCAGCAGGCAGAAAGTTGAAGTGTTCACCGGCCAAAGCTTTGGACGCGAAACTCTTTAGTCCTGAGTCTGGAAATGGAAACACAGAATGTTGTTGGATGCTTTAGATCAATTTGGCTTTCCTTCTGTGTTCGTTACTATTAGTCCTTTTGAGTGGACATTTCCTTGGCCTAAGTGGCTTGAGGCAATCCGTGCTGAAACTGGTAAGGTCCAACGAAACTGTCAGCTTCAGAGACGTTGCATATTAGTCATGTTATAGCGCAAGTAGTTCGAGGATATCTTTGTGGGTCGAATGATGAACGGTGGAAGGGTCACGTCTTTAGTAATACGAAACGTGATGTGCCGAACGTGTTAATCTATTTTTATAGGTTTGAATTTCAACAGAGAGGAACGGTGCATTTGCACTTGCTAGTGTGGTTGAACAATTTTCGCAACATTTCCTCTCAGTTGGTGAGGGCAGATATCCCGTGGGAAAGGCGTGAGTTGGCGTATTTAGTGACGAAATGTCAGAAATCGGACAAACCGGCTAACGCCCTTCAGACGGAGCGCACTCACTTTGAGAAAGACCTCGAGAATAATATCTGTTTGAAACTAGCACATCCGGCTGATGCGTTTGCCGTCAACTTGCGGTCATATTTGGTAACTGTGCTGGGAACACTAAAATGTTCCATGGACTTTCAGTCCACTGATGGTAGATCAATGATTCTCAGATATGTGTCTGCTTACGTGTCTAAATGGCAAGATTCTTATAGTAACGAAGGGCTGTATTCCCGGCATGTGTTGCCGTTTCAGGCTGCGTATCGAATGTTACGTGAATTCAGGCCGTGTGAACCGGAAATGTGGCTGACTTTGAGTGAGTGACGTTTTCTATATTTAGTTAGAATTTTTTTTTATATATTATTATCATTATTATTACAAAAATATACTAAATATAGTAACACAGAAGGAAATGCCTTATTTTATATGTTATCTATTATTCACTGTTACATATGTAGTACTTTATGTTCACTGGTGTTATGAAATATATTATAAATATTTACAAGAACGCAAACAATTTCGTGTTTACAATATTCCAAAACAATATTGCCTAATTCTTTAACAAATCTTAGTTACATCTTGTTCCATTTGTAGTTACATTTGTGAAGAACAAATACCATAAACAGTGTTCTTCAGTTTTCCATAAACTAAACGAAAAATAATACTATTGTGTAATTGTTGAGAAAAATATTGTTACATGTGGTAACAATAAACTAAAACGAAATCCTCTTATTATTCTTGATCCATTTGTTGTTACACTTTTTATATATAAATACAATTAACAGTATTTGAAAATATTAAAGTAAAGAAACTATCAAAACAAGTATTGTGTAATTGTTGAAAATATATTGTTACATGTGGTAACACTAAACTAAAACGAAATCCTCTTGTTATTCTTGAACCACTTGGTGTTAGTGTTCCTATATAAATAAAATTAACACTATTGTCTAATAGTTTAACAAAGTATTTCTAAATATTAAAGTAAGAAAACTCTCAAAACAAGTATTGTGTAATTGTTTAGACAAATATTGTTACATCTCGTAACAATAAACTTGGTGATTAGAGAGAGAAGCAGAAAAAGAATAGTTTATTGGTAAGTAGTGATCACCGGGTGACTACATTGATTGACGATTAAAGCTAATTAACGTATGCAAATGTTCGATTGAACATGCGTAGTCTCTGACACAGTCGTGGTTGCAAGGATGTTGTTCTGGTTAGGTTTCCTGCTATGGACTTCATCTGCGTAGCGTAAGTGTGGTGTCTGAGATTGATTGGCGGGAAGAATCGATACTTGAACGTGATGCTGGTGGGTGGAGATGCATTAACGTTAGCTTGTAACTTCTTTTCTCAATCGCCTGTCAGGTCGGAGTTATCGTCGCTTCGCTACCGTAACCAATCACAGACGGTACGACCTGCGTTGGTTTGAGGCCGGGTATGGGCGGCATAGCCCTGATAATCGGAGAGCTGGTTTCCCTGGATGGAGGAGGACATGCCATCCAAAGGCAAGAGAACAACGAAAGCCAACCAACTTTTAAGTTGTGTTCACTATTATTATTATAGCTATTATTTTGAACGATCAGTACGTTCTTGATGTATGTTCATTTCTCTTGTTTCTTTGGAAATCCTGTCCCAATTTATGTAGGGTGTTGACACTCTTTTTGGACATTTAGAATTAGGGAGTTGCGTTCTTGCTTGTGATCTCATATTACTATTCCAGTTGAACCGATGCGTGTGTTGTACATTTCACAATTATGCCTTGGTCGGAAGGTGATGCTGTCCTGTTTTGGTCTGGTCGTGAAGCGACTTCTATAAAGAGTGAGAGGGAATTAGCGCGAGAGAGAAGTCATTTGGTGCGAGATACTAGTTCCAATATCGCCAAAGAAGAACGCAAGAAACGCGAATTTTGACCGACTAATGCGTTTCACGAGGATGAACAACGTGTTGCTGGGAGAGATGTTGTCCAGACCACAATTGAACATCCGTTTGTTTGGATGAAGAATTCATCGTCGTCGTATTGTGCCAACTGTCATACGGTTGTAACGCAAAATCTAACGCCGTCTTTTGCGAAAAGGCCAATTACTAGATGCGTGAAAAGGTGCAAATGCACGGCCAACCGATATCCCGTTCCACGGGTTCATGAAATCCCACCCCAACTGAAAGGTTTAACCAAAAGAGATGTGCTAGTGTTGCGTCCGTTAGACGTACACTCTGGGGATTATGAATGCATGGCCAATGGCTATCGTCTTAAAAACGCTATTCTGCGGGTCAGTTTTAGCGAAACGTCTGAAGAAGAGAAAATCCATCGATTAACTGATGAGGTGGCTAAAGAGCGATGTACGATAGCGTATCAATATTTGATGGGTTGTCCTGACTCGTGTTATCGATCGTATGTGAGGAAAAGGTTTGCTTTTTTAGAGGATGGGAAATCCTTCAATGTTTATGAACTGAAGGCCAGTAAAGGAGTGGAGTGTGCTCTGTGGCCGCATCTCTATCCGTACGAAAGCTGGTGCGATTCAAACCTGGAAGGGAACGAATCGAGACTCAGTTCCAAGATTAGTTTTATGACGAAGGTGTGTTCCGGTCTGGTCGATTATCAGTTGGACTTCGAGCTATTGCAGTTCCAATACGACCGCTGGTTGTTTAAGACCGTGAGTGGAGCTATTGCAGCAGGCAGAAAGTTGAAGTGTTCACCGGCCAAAGCTTTGGACGCGAAACTCTTTAGTCCTGAGTTCTGGAAATGG
>JAOWCC010000746.1:0-29436 GCA_030867875.1 Actinernus sp. WN-2022
GATTCCTGATTCATCATTCCTGATTCATCATTCCTGATTCCTGATTCATCATTCATCATTCCTGATTCATCATTCATCATTCCTGATTCATCATTCGTCATTCCTGATTCATCATTCCTGATTCCTGATTGATCATTCCTCATTCCTGATTCATCATTCCTGATTCCTGATTCCTGATTCCTGATTCCTGATTCATCATTGCTGATTCCTGATTCATCATTCATCATTCCTGATTGATCATTCCTTATTCCCGATTCATCATTCCTGATTCCTGATTCATCATTTCTGATTCCTGATTCATCATTCCTGATTCATGATTCACCATTCCTGATTCCTGATTCATCATTCCTCTTTCCTGATTCATCATACCTGATTCCTGATACATCATTCATCATTCCTGATTCATCATTCCTGATTCCTGATTCATCATTCCTGATTCCAGATTCATCAGTCCTGATTCATGATTCACCAATCCTGATTCCTGATTCATCATTCCTCTTTCCTGATTCATCATTCCTGATTCCTGATACATCATTCATCATTCCTGACCGCGAGCAAATCTTAAAAACGTTCAATGTGCCGTAAAATTCTCAAACGGAGAGATTCCATCTTTCCAGCCAATTCATAGATTCCTGACCGCGAGCTAATCTTAAAAACGTTCAATGTGCCGTAAAATTCTCAAACGGAGAGATTCCATCTTTCCAGCCAATTCATAGATTCCTGACCGCGAGCTAATCTTAAAAACGTTCAATGTGCCGTAAAATTCTCAAACGGAGAGATTCCATCTTTCCAGCCAATTCATAGATTCCTGACCGCGAGCTAATCTAAAAAACGTTCAATGTGCCGTAAAATTCTCAAACGGAGAGATTCCATCTTTCCAGCCAATTCATAGATTCCTGACCGCGAGCTAATCTAAAAAACGTTCAATGTGCCGTAAAATTCTCAAACGGAGAGATTCCATCTTTCCAGCCAATTCATAGATTCCTGACCGCGAGCTAATCTTAAAAACGTTCAATGTGCCGTAAAATTCTCAAACGGAGAGATTCCATCTTTCCAGCCAATTCATAGATTCCTGACCGCGAGCTAATCTTAAAAACGTTCAATGTGCCGTAAAATTCTCAAACGGAGAGTTTCCATCTTTCCAGCCAATTCATAGATTCCTGACCGCGAGCTAATCTTAAAAACGTTCAATGTGCCGTAAAATTCTCAAACGGAGAGATTCCATCTTTCCAGCCAATTCATAGATTCCTGACCGCGAGCTAATCTTAAAAACGTTCAATGTGCCGTAAAATTCTCAAACGGAGCGATTCCATCTTTCCAGCCAATTCATAGATTCCTGACCGCGAGCTAATCTTAAAAACGTTCAATGTGCCGTAAAATTCTCAAACGGAGAGATTCCATCTTTCCAGCCAATTCATAGATTCCTGACCGCGAGCTAATCTTAAAAACGTTCAATGTGCCGTAAAATTCTCAAACGGAGAGATTCCATCTTTCCAGCCAATTCATAGATTCCTGACCGCGAGCTAATCTTAAAAACTTCAATGTGCCGTAAAATTCTCAAACGGAGAGATTCCATTTTTCCAGCCAATTCAGAGATTCCTGACCGCGAGCTAATCTTAAAAACTTCAATGTGCCGTAAAATTCTCAAACGGAGAGATTCCATCTTTCCAGCCAATTCAGAGATTCCTGACCGCGAGCTAATCTTAAAAACGTTCAATGTGCCGTATAATTCTCAAACGGAGAGATTCCATCTTTCCAGCCAATTCATAGATTCCTGACCGCGAGCTAATCTTAAAAACGTTCAATGTGCCGTAAAATTCTCAAACGGAGAATTTCCATCTTTCCAGCCAATTCATAGATTCCTGACCGCGAGCTAATCTTAAAAACGTTCAATGTGCCGTAAAATTCTCAAACGGAGAGATTCCATCTTTCCAGCCAATTCATAGATTCCTGACCGCGAGCTAATCTAAAAAACGTTCAATGTGCCGTAAAATTCTCAAACGGAGAGATTCCATCTTTCCAGCCAATTCATAGATTCCTGACCGCGAGCTAATCTTAAAAACGTTCAATGTGCCGTAAAATTATCAAACGGAGAGATTCCATCTTTCCAGCCAATTCATAGATTCCTGACCGCGAGCTAATCTAAAAAACGTTCAATGTGCCGTAAAATTCTCAAACGGAGAGATTCCATCTTTCCAGCCAATTCATAGATTCCTGACCGCGAGCTAATCTAAAAAACGTTCAATGTGCCGTAAAATTCTCAAACGGAGAGATTCCATCTTTCCAGCCAATTCATAGATTCCTGACCGCGAGCTAATCTTAAAAACGTTCAATGTGCCGTAAAATTCTCAAACGGAGAGATTCCATCTTTCCAGCCAATTCATAGATTCCTGACCGCGAGCTAATCTTAAAAACGTTCAATGTGCCGTAAAATTCTCAAACGGAGAGTTTCCATCTTTCCAGCCAATTCATAGATTCCTGACCGCGAGCTAATCTTAAAAACGTTCAATGTGCCGTAAAATTCTCAAACGGAGAGATTCCATCTTTCCAGCCAATTCATAGATTCCTGACCGCGAGCTAATCTTAAAAACGTTCAATGTGCCGTAAAATTCTCAAACGGAGAGATTCCATCTTTCCAGCCAATTCATAGATTCCTGACCGCGAGCTAATCTTAAAAACGTTCAATGTGCCGTAAAATTCTCAAACGGAGAGATTCCATCTTTCCAGCCAATTCATAGATTCCTGACCGCGAGCTAATATCTTAAAAACGTTCAATGTGCCGTAAAATTCTCAAACGGAGAGATTCCATCTTTCCAGCCAATTCATAGATTCCTGACCGCGAGCTAAACTTAAAAACTTCAATGTGCCGTAAAATTCTCAAACGGAGAGATTCCATCTTTCCAGCCAATTCAGAGATTCCTGACCGCGAGCTAATCTTAAAAACTTCAATGTGCCGTAAAATTCTCAAACGGAGAGATTCCATCTTTCCAGCCAATTCAGAGATTCCTGACCGCGAGCTAATCTTAAAAACGTTCAATGTGCCGTAAAATTCTCAAACGGAGAGATTCCATCTTTCCAGCCAATTCATAGATTCCTGACCGCGAGCTAATCTTAAAAACGTTCAATGTGCCGTAAAATTCTCAAACGGAGAGTTTCCATCTTTCCAGCCAATTCATAGATTCCTGACCGCGAGCTAATCTTAAAAACGTTCAATGTGCCGTAAAATTCTCAAACGGAGAGATTCCATCTTTCCAGCCAATTCATAGATTCCTGACCGCGAGCTAATCTAAAAAACGTTCAATGTGCCGTAAAATTCTCAAACGGAGAGATTCCATCTTTCCAGCCAATTCATAGATTCCTGACCGCGAGCTAATCTAAAAAACGTTCAATGTGCCGTAAAATTCTCAAACGGAGAGATTCCATCTTTCCAGCCAATTCATAGATTCCTGACCGCGAGCTAATCTTAAAAACGTTCAATGTGCCGTAAAATTCTCAAACGGAGAGATTCCATCTTTCCAGCCAATTCATAGATTCCTGACCGCGAGCTAATCTTAAAAACGTTCAATGTGCCGTAAAATTCTCAAACGGAGAGTTTCCATCTTTCCAGCCAATTCATAGATTCCTGACCGCGAGCTAATCTTAAAAACGTTCAATGTGCCGTAAAATTCTCAAACGGAGAGATTCCATCTTTCCAGCCAATTCATAGATTCCTGACCGCGAGCTAATCTTAAAAACGTTCAATGTGCCGTAAAATTCTCAAACGGAGAGATTCCATCTTTCCAGCCAATTCATAGATTCCTGACCGCGAGCTAATCTTAAAAACTTCAATGTGCCGTAAAATTCTCAAACGGAGAGATTCCATCTTTCCAGCCAATTCATAGATTCCTGACCGCGAGCTAATCTTAAAAACGTTCAATGTGCCGTAAAATTCTCAAACGGAGAGATTCCATCTTTCCAGCCAATTCATAGATTCCTGACCGCGAGCTAATCTTAAAAACTTCAATGTGCCGTAAAATTCTCAAACGGAGAGATTCCATCTTTCCAGCCAATTCATAGATTCCTGACCGCGAGCTAATCTTAAAAACGTTCAATGTGCCGTAAAATTCTCAAACGGAGAGATTCCATCTTTCCAGCCAATTCATTCCTGATTCCTGATTGATCATTCCTCATTCCTGATTCATCATTCCTGATTCCTGATTCCTGATTCCTGATTCCTGATTCCTGATTCATCATTCCTGATTCATCATTCCTGATTCATCATTCCTCATTCCTGATTCATCATTCTTCATTCCTGATTAATCATTCCTCATTCCTGATTCATCATTCCTGATTCCTGATTCATCATTCCTGATTCCTGATTCATCATTCATCATTCCTGATTCCTGATTCATCATTGCTGATTCCTGATTCATCATTCATCATTCCTGATTGATCATTCCTTAATCCCGATTCATCATTCCTGATTCCTGATTCATCATTCCTGATTCCTGATTCATCATTCCTGATTCATGATTCACCATTCCTGATTCCTGATTCATCATTCCTCTTTCCTGATTCATCATTCCTGATTCCTGATACATCATTCATCATTCCTGATTCATCATTCCTGATTCCTAATTCATCATTCCTGATTCCAGATTCATCAGTCCTGATTCACGATTCACCAATCCTGATTCCTGATTCATCATTCCTCTTTCCTGATTCATCATTCCTGATTCCTGATACATCATTCATCATTCCTGATTCATCATTCATCATTCCTGATTCATCATTCCTGATTCCTGATTTATCATTCCTGATTCATCATTCCTGATTCCTGATTCATCATTCCTGATTCCTGATTCATCATTCCTCATTCCTGATTCATCATTCCTGATTCCTGATTCATCATGCATCATTCATCATTCCTGATTCCTGATTCATCATTGCTGATTCCTGATTCATCATTCATCATTCCTGATTGATCATTCCTTATTCCCGATTCATCATTCCTGATTCCTGATTCATCATTTCTGATTCCTGATTCATCATTCATCATTCCTGATTCCTGATTCATCATTGCTGATTCCTGATTCATCATTCATCATTCCTGATTGATCATTCCTTATTCCCGATTCATCATTCCTGATTCCTGATTCATCATTCCTGATTCCTGATTCATCATTCCTGATTCATGATTCACCATTCCTGATTCCTGATTCATCATTCCTCTTTCCTGATTCATCATTCCTGATTCCTGATACATCATTCATCATTCCTGATTCATCATTCCTGATTCCTGATTCATCATTCCTGATTCCAGATTCATCAGTCCTGATTCCTGATTCATCATTCCTGATTCCTGATTCATCATTCCTCATTCCTGATTCATCATTCCTGATTCCTGATTCATCATGCATCATTCATCATTCCTGATTCCTGATTCATCATTGCTGATTCCTGATTCATCATTCATCATTCCTGATTGATCATTCCTTATTCCCGATTCATCATTCCTGATTCCTGATTCATCATTCCTGATTCCTGATTCATCATTCATCATTCCTGATTCCTGATTCATCATTGCTGATTCCTGATTCATCATTCATCATTCCTGATTGATCATTCCTTATTCCCGATTCGTCATTCCTGATTCCTGATTCATCATTCCTGATTCCTGATTCATCATTCCTGATTCATGATTCACCATTCCTGATTCCTGATTCATCATTCCTCTTTCCTGATTCATCATTCCTGATTCCTGTTACATCATTCATCATTCCTGATTCATCATTCCTGATTCCTGATTCATCATTCCTGATTCCAGATTCATCAGTCCTTATTCATGATTCACCAATCCTGATTCCTTATTCATCATTCATCATTCCTGATTCATCATTCCTGATTCCTGATTTATCATTCCTGATTCATCATTCCTGATTCCTGATTCATCATTCCTGATTCCTGATTCATCATTCCTCATTCCTGATTCATCATTCCTGATTCCTGATTCATCATGCATCATTCATCATTCCTGATTCCTGATTCATCATTGCTGATTCCTGATTCATCATTCATCATTCCTGATTGATCATTCCTTATTCCCGATTCATCATTCCTGATTCCTGATTCATCATTCCTGATTCCTGATTCATCATTCATCATTCCTGATTCCTGATTCATCATTGCTGATTCCTGATTCATCATTCATCATTCCTGATTGATCATTCCTTATTCCCGATTCATCATTCCTGATTCCTGATTCATCATTCCTGATTCCTGATTCATCATTCCTGATTCATGATTCACCATTCCTGATTCCTGATTCATCATTCCTCTTTCCTGATTCATCATTCCTGATTCCTGATACATCATTCATCATTCCTGATTCATCATTCCTGATTCCTGATTCATCATTCCTGATTCCAGATTCATCAGTCCTGATTCCTGATTCATCATTCCTGATTCCTGATTCATCATTCCTCATTCCTGATTCATCATTCCTGATTCCTGATTCATCATGCATCATTCATCATTCCTGATTCCTGATTCATCATTGCTGATTCCTGATTCATCATTCATCATTCCTGATTGATCATTCCTTATTCCCGATTCATCATTCCTGATTCCTGATTCATCATTCCTGATTCCTGATTCATCATTCATCATTCCTGATTCCTGATTCATCATTGCTGATTCCTGATTCATCATTCATCATTCCTGATTGATCATTCCTTATTCCCGATTCGTCATTCCTGATTCCTGATTCATCATTCCTGATTCCTGATTCATCATTCCTGATTCATGATTCACCATTCCTGATTCCTGATTCATCATTCCTCTTTCCTGATTCATCATTCCTGATTCCTGTTACATCATTCATCATTCCTGATTCATCATTCCTGATTCCTGATTCATCATTCCTGATTCCAGATTCATCAGTCCTTATTCATGATTCACCAATCCTGATTCCTGATTCATCATTCCTCTTTCCTGATTCATCATTCCTGATTCCTGATACATCATTCATCATTCCTGATTCATCATTCATCATTCCTGATTCATCATTCCTGATTTCTGATTTATCATTCCTGATTCATCATTCCTGATTCCTGATTCATAATTCCTGATTCCTGATTCATCATTCCTCATTCCTGATTCATCATTCCTGATTCCTGATTCATCATTCATCATTCATCATTCCTGATTCCTGATTCATCATTGCTGATTCCTGATTCATCATTCATCATTCCTGATTGATCATTCCTTATTCCCGATTCATCATTCCTGATTCCTGATTCATTATTCCTGATTCCTGATTCATCATTCATCATTCCTGATTCCTGATTCATCATTGCTGATTCCTGATTCATCATTCATCATTCCTGATTGATCATTCCTTATTCCCGATTCATCATTGCTGATTCCTGATTCATCATTCCTGATTCCTGATTCATCATTCCCGATTCATGATTCATCATTCCTGATTCATGATACATCATTCATCATTCCTCATTCATCATTCCTGATTCCTGCTTCATCATTCCTGATTCCAGATTCATCAGTCCTGATTCATGATTCACCAATCCTGATTCATCATTCATCATTCCTGATTCCTGATTCATCATTGCTGATTCCTGATTCATCATTCATCATTCCTGATTGATCATTCCTTATTCCCGATTCATCATTCCTGATTCCTGATTTATCATTCCTGATTCATCATTCCTGATTCCTGACTCATCATTCCTGATTCCTGATTCATTATTCCTCATTCCGGATTCATCATTTCTCATTCCTGATTCATCATTCCTGATTCCTGATTCATCATTCCTGATTCCTGATTGATCATTCCTCATTCCTGATTCATCATTCCTGATTCCTGATTCCTGATTCCTGATTCCTGATTCCTGATTCATCATTCCTGATTCATCATTCCTGATTCATCATTCCTCATTCCTGATTCATCATTCATCATTCCTGATTCATCATTCCTGATTCCTGATTCATCATTCCTGATTCCAGATTCATCAGTCCTGATTCCTGATTCATCATTCCTCTTTCCTGATTCATCATTCCTGATTCCTGATACATCATTCATCATTCCTGATTCATCATTCATCATTCCTGATTCATCATTCCTGATTCCTGATTTATCATTCCTGATTCATCATTCCTGATTCCTGATTCATCATTCCTGATTCCTGATTCATCATTCCTGATTCCTGATTCATCATTACTCATTCCTGATTCATCATTCCTGATTCCTGATTCATCATTCCTGATTCCTGATTGATCATTCCTGATTCCTGATTCATCATTCCTGATTCATGATTCACCATTCCTGATTCCTGATACATCATTCATCATTCCTGATTCATCATTCCTGATTCCTGATTTATCAATCCTGATACATCATTCCTGATTCCTGATTCATCATTCCTGATTCCTGCTTCATCATTCCTCATTCCTGATTCATCATTCCTCATTCCTGATTCATCAATCCTCATTCCTGATTCATCATTCCTGATTCCTGATTCCTGATTCATCATTCGTCATTCCTGATTCATCATTCCTGAATCCTGATTCATTATTCCTGATTCATCATTCCTGATTCCTGATTCATCATTCCTGATTCCTGATTCATCATTCATCATTCCTGATTGATCATTCCTTATTCCTGATTGATCGTTCCTGATTCCTGATTCATCATTCATCATTCCTGATTCATCATTCTTGATTCCTGATTCATCATTCCTGATTCCTGATTCATCATTCCTGATTCCTGATTCATCATTCCTGATTCCTGATTCATCATTGCTGATTCCTGATTCATCATTCATCATTCCTGATTGATCATTCCTTATTCCCGATTCATCATTCCTGATTCCTGATTCATCATTCCTGATTCCTGATTCATCATTCCTGATTCATGATTCACCATTCCTGATTCCTGATTCATCATTCCTCTTTCCTGATTCAACATTCCTGATTCCTGTTACATCATTCATCATTCCTGATTCATCATTCCTGATTCCTGATTCATCATTCCTGATTCCAGATTCATCAGTCATTATTCATGATTCACCAATCCTGATTCCTGATTCATCATTCCTCTTTCCTGATTCATCATTCCTGATTCCTGATACATCATTCATCATTCCTGATTCATCATTCATCATTCCTGATTTATCATTCCTGATTTCTGATTTATCATTCCTGATTCATCATTCCTGATTCCTGATTCATAATTCCTGATTCCTGATTCATCATTCCTCATTCCTGATTCATCATTCCTCATTCCTGATTCATCATTCATCATTCATCATTCCTGATTCCTGATTCATCATTGCTGATTCCTGATTCATCATTCATCATTCCTGATTGATCATTCCTTATTCCCGATTCATCATTCCTGATTCCTGATTCATCATTCCTGATTCCTGATTCATCATTCCTGATTCCTGATTCATCATTCATCATTCCTGATTGATCATTCCTTATTCCTGATTGATCATTCCTGATTCCTGATTCATCATTCATCATTCCTGATTCATCATTCTTGATTCCTGATTCATCATTCCTGATTCCTGATTCATCATTCCTGATTCCTGATTCATCATTCATTATTCCTGATTCCTGATTCATCATTCCTGATTGATCATTCCTTATTCCCGATTCATCATTCCTGATTCCTGATTCATCATTCCTGATTCCTGATTCATCATTCCTGATTCCTGATTCATCATTCATCATTCCTGATTGATCATTCCTTATTCCTGATTGATCATTCCTGATTCCTGATTCATCATTCATCATTCCTGATTCATCATTCTTGATTCCTGATTCATCATTCCTGATTCCTGATTCATCATTCCTGATTCCTGATTCATCATTCATTATTCCTGATTCCTGATTCATCATTGCCGATTCCTGATTCATCATTCATCATTCCTGATTCATCATTCCTTATTCCCGATTCATCATTCCTGATTCCTGATTCATCATTCCTGATTCCTGATTCATCATTCCTGATTCATGATTCACCATTCCTGATTCCTGATTCATCATTCCTCTTTCCTGATTCATCATTCCTGATTCCTGTTACATCATTCATCATTCCTGATTCATCATTCCTGATTCCTGATTCATCATTCCTGATTCCAGAATCATCAGTCCTTATTCATGATTCACCAATCCTGATTCCTGATTCATCATTCCTCTTTCCTGATTCATCATTCCTGATTCCTGATACATCATTCATCATTCCTGATTCATCATTCATCATTCCTGATTCATCATTCCTGATTTCTGATTTATCATTCCTGATTCATCATTCCTGATTCCTGATTCATCATTCCTGATTCCTGATTCATCATTCCTCATTCCTGATTCATCATTTCTCATTCCTGATTCATCATTCCTGATTCCTGATTCATCATTCCTGATTCCTGATTGATCATTCCTCATTCCTGATTCATCATTCCTGATTCCTGATTCATCATTCCTGATTCCTGATTCCTGATTCCTCATTCCTGATTCATCATTCCTCATTCCTGATTCATCATTCTTCATTCCTGATTAATCATTCCTCATTCCTGATTCATCATTCCTGATTCATGATTCACCATTCCTGATTCCTGATACATCATTCATCATTCCTGATTCATCATTCCTGATTCCTGATTCATCATTCCTCATTCCTGATTCCCGATTCATCATTCCTGATTCCTGATTCATGATTCCTGATTCCTGATTCATCATTCCTGATTCCTGATTCACCATTCCTGATTCCTGATTCATCATTCCTCTTTCCTGATTCATCATTCCTGATTCCTGATTCCTCATTCATCATTCCTGATTCATCATTCCTGATTCCTGATTCATCATTCCTGATTCATCATTCCTGATTCCTGATTCATCATTCCTCATTCCTGATTCATTCAATGTGCCGTAAAATTCTCAAACGGAGAGATTCCATCTTTCCAGCCAATTCATAGATTCCTGACCGCGAGCTAATCTTAAAAACGTTCAATGTGCCGTAAAATTCTCAAACGGAGAGATTCCATTTTCCAGCCAATTCATAGATTCCTGACCGCGAGCTAATCTTAAAAACTTCAATGTGCCGTAAAATTCTCAAACGGAGAGATTCCATCTTTCCAGCCAATTCAGAGATTCCTGACCGCGAGCTAATCTTAAAAACTTCAATGTGCCGTAAAATTCTCAAACGGAGAGATTCCATCTTTCCAGCCAATTCAGAGATTCCTGACCGCGAGGTAATCTTAAAAACTTCAATGTGCCGTAAAATTCTCAAACGGAGAGATTCCATCTTTCCAGCCAATTCATAGATTCCTGACCGCGAGCTAATCTTAAAAACTTCAATGTGCCGTAAAATTCTCAAACGGAGAGATTCCATCTTTCCAGCCAATTCATAGATTCCTGACCGCGAGCTAATCTTAAAAACGTTCAATGTGCCGTAAAATTCTCAAACGGAGAGATTCCATCTTTCCAGCCAATTCATAGATTCCTGACCGCGAGCTAATCTTAAAAACGTTCAATGTGCCGTAAAATTCTCAAACGGAGAGATTCCATCTTTCCAGCCAATTCATAGATTCCTGACCGCGAGCTAATCTTAAAAACGTACAATGTGCCGTAAAATTCTCAAACGGAGAGATTCCATCTTTCCAGCCAATTCAAAGATTCCTGACCGCGAGCTAATCTTAAAAACGTTCAATGTGCCGTACAATTCTCAAACGGAGAGATTCCATCTTTCCAGCCAATTCATAGATTCCTGACCGCGAGCTAATCTTAAAAACGTTCAATGTGCCGTAAAATTCTCAAACGGAGAGATTCCATCTTTCCAGCCAATTCATAGATTCCTGACCGCGAGCTAATCTTAAAAACTTCAATGTGCCGTAAAATTCTCAAACGGAGAGATTCCATCTTTCCAGCCAATTCAGAGATTCCTGACCGCGAGCTAATCTTAAAAACGTTCAATGTGCCGTAAAATTCTCAAACGGAGAGATTCCCTCTTTCCAGCCAATTCATAGATTCCTGACCGCGAGCTAATCTTAAAAACGTTCAATGTGGCGTAAAATTCTCAAACGGAGAGATTCCATCTTTCCAGCCAATTCATAGATTCCTGACCGCGAGCTAATCTTAAAAACGTTCAATGTGCCGTAAAATTCTCAAACGGAGAGATTCCATCTTTCCAGCCAATTCATAGATTCCTGACCGCGAGCTAATCTTAAAAACGTTCAATGTGCCGTAAAATTCTCAAACGGAGAGATTCCATCTTTCCAGCCAATTCATAGATTCCTGACCGCGAGCTAATCTTAAAACGTTCAATGTGCCGTAAAATTCTCAAACGGAGAGATTCCATCTTTCCAGCCAATTCATAGATTCCTGACCGCGAGCTAATCTTAAAAACTTCAATGTGCCGTAAAATTCTCAAACGGAGAGATTCCATCTTTCCAGCCAATTCAGAGATTCCTGACCGCGAGCTAATCTTAAAAACTTCAATGTGCCGTAAAATTCTCAAACGGAGAGATTCCATCTTTCCAGCCAATTCATAGATTCCTGACCGCGAGCTAATCTTAAAAACGTTCAATGTGCCGTAAAATTCTCAAACGGAGAGATTCCATCTTTCCAGCCAATTCATAGATTCCTGACCGCGAGCTAATCTTAAAAACGTTCAATGTGCCGTAAAATTCTCAAACGGAGAGATTCCATCTTTCCAGCCAATTCATAGATTCCTGACCGCGAGCTAATCTTAAAAACGTTCAATGTGCCGTAAAATTCTCAAACGGAGAGATTCCATCTTTTCAGCCAATTCATAGATTCCTGACCGCGAGCTAATCTTAAAAACGTTCAATGTGCCGTAAAATTCTCAAACGGAGAGATTCCATCTTTCCAGCCAATTCATAGATTCCTGACCGCGAGCTAATCTTAAAAACTTCAATGTGCCGTAAAATTCTCAAACGGCGAGATTCCATCTTTCCAGCCAATTCAGAGATTCCTGACCGCGAGCTAATCTTAAAAACTTCAATGTGCCGTAAAATTCTCAAACGGAGAGATTCCATCTTTCCAGCCAATTCATAGATTCCTGACCGCGAGCTAATCTTAAAAACGTTCAATGTGCCGTAAAATTCTCAAACGGAGAGATTCCATCTTTCCAGCCAATTCATAGATTCCTGACCGCGAGCTAATCTTAAAAACGTTCAATGTGCCGTAAAATTCTCAAACGGAGAGATTCCATCTTTCAGCCAATTCATAGATTCCTGACCGCGAGCTAATCTTAAAAACGTACAATGTGCCGTAAAATTCTCAAACGGAGAGATTCCATCTTTCCAGCCAATTCAAAGATTCCTGACCGCGAGCTAATCTTAAAAACGTTCAATGTGCCGTAAAATTCTCAAACGGAGAGATTCCATCTTTCCAGCCAATTCATAGATTCCTGACCGCGAGCTAATCTTAAAAACGTTCAATGTGCCGTAAAATTCTCAAACGGAGAGATTCCATCTTTCCAGCCAATTCATAGATTCCTGACCGCGAGCTAATCTTAAAAACTTCAATGTGCCGTAAAATTCTCAAACGGAGAGATTCCATCTTTCCAGCCAATTCAGAGATTCCTGACCGCGAGCTAATCTTAAAAACGTTCAATGTGCCGTAAAATTCTCAAACGGAGAGATTCCCTCTTTCCAGCCAATTCATAGATTCCTGACCGCGAGCTAATCTTAAAAACGTTCAATGTGGCGTAAAATTCTCAAACGGAGAGATTCCATCTTTCCAGCCAATTCATAGATTCCTGACCGCGAGCTAATCTTAAAAACGTTCAATGTGCCGTAAAATTCTCAAACGGAGAGATTCCATCTTTCCAGCCAATTCATAGATTCCTGACCGCGAGCTAATCTTAAAAACGTTCAATGTGCCGTAAAATTCTCAAACGGAGAGATTCCATCTTTCCAGCCAATTCATAGATTCCTGACTGCGAGCTAATCTTAAAAACGTTCAATGTGCCGTAAAATTCTCAAACGGAGAGATTCCATCTTTCCAGCCAATTCAGAGATTCCTGACCGCGAGCTAATCTTAAAAACGTTCAATGTGCCGTAAAATTCTCAAACGGAGAGATTCCATCTTTCCAGCCAATTCAGAGATTCCTGACCGCGAGCTAATCTTAAAAACTTCAATGTGCCGTAAAATTCTCAAACGGAGAGATTCCATCTTTCCAGCCAATTCATAGATTCCTGACCGCGAGCTAATCTTAAAAACGTTCAATGTGCCGTAAAATTCTCAAACGGAGAGATTCCATCTTTCCAGCCAATTCATAGATTCCTGACCGCGAGCTAATCTTAAAAACGTTCAATGTGCCGTAAAATTCTCAAACGGAGAGATTCCATCTTTCCAGCCAATTCATAGTTTCTTGACCGCGAGCTAATCTTAAAAACGTTCAATGTGCCGTAAAATTCTCAAACGGAGAGATTCCATCTTTCCAGCCAATTCATAGATTCCTGACCGCGAGCTAATCTTAAAAACGTTCAATGTGCCGTAAAATTCTCAAACGGAGAGATTCCATCTTTCCAGCCAATTCATAGTTTCCTGACCGCGAGCTAATCTTAAAAACGTTCAATGTGCCGTAAAATTCTCAAACGGAGAGATTCCATCTTTCCAGCCAATTCAGAGATTCCTGACCGCGAGCTAATCTTAAAAACGTTCAATGTGCCGTAAAATTCTCAAACGGAGAGATTCCATCTTTCCAGCCAATTCATAGATTCCTGACCGCGAGCTAATCTTAAAAACTTCAATGTGCCGTAAAATTCTCAAACGGAGAGATTCCATCTTTCCAGCCAATTCAGAGATTCCTGACCGCGAGCTAATCTTAAAAACTTCAATGTGCCGTAAAATTCTCAAACGGAGAGATTCCATCTTTCCAGCCAATTCATAGATTCCTGACCGCGAGCTAATCTTAAAAACGTTCAATGTGCAGTAAAATTCTCAAACGGAGAGATTCCATCTTTCCAGCCAATTCATAGATTCCTGACCGCGAGCTAATCTTAAAAACGTTCAATGTGCCGTAAAATTCTCAAACGGAGAGTTTCCATCTTTCCAGCCAATTCATAGATTCCTGACCGCGAGCTAATCTTAAAAACGTTCAATGTGCCGTAAAATTCTCAAACGGAGAGATTCCATCTTTCCAGCCAATTCATAGATACCTGACCGCGAGCTAATCTTAAAAACGTTCAATGTGCCGTAAAATTCTCAAACGGAGAGATTCCATCTTTCCAGCCAATTCATAGATTCCTGACCGCGAGCTAATCTTAAAAACGTTCAATGTGCCGTAAAATTCTCAAACGGAGAGATTCCATCTTTCCAGCCAATTCATAGATTCCTGACCGCGAGCTAATCTTAAAAACGTTCAATGTGCCGTAAAATTCTCAAACGGAGAGATTCCATCTTTCCAGCCAATTCATAGATTCCTGACCGCGAGCTAATCTTAAAAACGTTCAATGTGCCGTAAAATTCTCAAACGGAGAGATTCCATCTTTCCAGCCAATTCATAGATTCCTGACCGCGAGCTAATCTTAAAAACGTTCAATGTGCCGTAAAATTCTCAAACGGAGTGATTCCATCTTTTCAGCCAATTCATAGATTCCTGACCGCGAGCTAATCTTAAAAACGTTCAATGTGCCGTAAAATTCTCAAACGGAGAGATTCCATCTTTCCAGCCAATTCATAGATTCCTGACCGCGAGCTAATCTTAAAAACGTTCAATGTGCCGTAAAATTCTCAAACGGAGAGATTCCATCTTTCCAGCCAATTCATAGATTCCTGACCGCGAGCTAATCTTAAAAACGTTCAATGTGCCGTAAAATTCTCAAACGGAGAGATTCCATCTTTCCAGCCAATTCATAGATTCCTGACCGCGAGCTAATCTTAATAACGTTCAATGTGCCGTAAAATTCTCAAACGGAGAGATTCCATCTTTCCAGCCAATTCAAAGATTCCTGACCGCGAGCTAATCTTAAAAACGTTCAATGTGCCGTAAAATTCTCAAACGGAGAGATTCCATCTTTCCAGCCAATTCATAGATTCCTGACCGCGAGCTAATCTTAAAAACGTTCAATGTGCCGTAAAATTCTCAAACGAAGAGATTCCATCTTTCCAGCCAATTCATAGATTCCTGACCGCGAGCTAATCTTAAAAACTTCAATGTGCCGTAAAATTCTCAAACGGAGAGATTCCATCTTTCCAGCCAATTCATAGATTCCTGACCGCGAGCTAATCTTAAAAACGTTCAATGTGCCGTAAAATTCTCAAACGGAGAGATTCCATCTTTCCAGCCAATTCATTCCTGATTCCTGATTGATCATTCCTCATTCCTGATTCATCATTCCTGATTCCTGATTCATCATTCATCATTCATCATTCCTGATTCCTGATTCATCATTGCTGATTCCTGATTCATCATTCATCATTCCTGATTGATCATTCCTTATTCATCATTCCTGATTCCTGATTCATCATTGCTGATTCCTGATTCATCATTCATCATTCCTGATTGATCATTCCTTATTCCCGATTCATCATTCCTGATTCCTGATTCATCATTCCTGATTCCTGATTCATCATTCATCATTCCTGATTCCTGATTCATCATTGCTGATTCCTGATTCATCATTCATCATTCCTGATTGATCATTCCTTATTCCCGATTCATCATTCCTGATTCCTGATTCATCATTCCTGATTCCTGATTCATCATTCCTGATTCATGATTCACCATTCCTGATTCCTGATTCATCATTCCTCTTTCCTGATTCATCATTCCTGATTCCTGTTACATCATTCATCATTCCTGATTCATCATTCCTGATTCCTGATTCATCATTCCTGATTCCAGGTTCATCAGTCCTTATTCATGATTCACCAATCCTGATTCCTGATTCATCATTCCTCTTTCCTGATTCATCATTCCTGATTCCTGATACATCATTCATCATTCCTGATTCATCATTCATCATTCCTGATTCATCATTCCTGATTTCTGATTTATCATTCCTGATTCATCATTCCTGATTCCTGATTCATAATTCCTGATTCCTGATTCATCATTCCTCATTCCTGATTCATCATTCCTGATTCCTGATTCATCATTCATCATTCATCATTCCTGATTCCTGATTCATCATTGCTGATTCCTGATTCATCATTCATCATTCCTGATTGATCATTCCTTATTCCCGATTCATCATTCCTGATTCCTGATTCATTATTCCTGATTCCTGATTCATCATTCATCATTCCTGATTCCTGATTCATCATTGCTGATTCCTGATTCATCATTCATCATTCCTGATTGATCATTCCTTATTCCCGATTCATCATTGCTGATTCCTGATTCATCATTCCTGATTCCTGATTCATCATTCCCGATTCATGATTCATCATTCCTGATTCATGATACATCATTCATCATTCCTCATTCATCATTCCTGATTCCTGCTTCATCATTCCTGATTCCAGATTCATCAGTCCTGATTCATGATTCACCAATCCTGATTCATCATTCATCATTCCTGATTCCTGATTCATCATTGCTGATTCCTGATTCATCATTCATCATTCCTGATTGATCATTCCTTATTCCCGATTCATCATTCCTGATTCCTGATTTATCATTCCTGATTCATCATTCCTGATTCCTGATTCATCATTCCTGATTCCTGATTCATTATTCCTCATTCCGGATTCATCATTTCTCATTCCTGATTCATCATTCCTGATTCCTGATTCATCATTCCTGATTCCTGATTGATCATTCCTCATTCCTGATTCATCATTCCTGATTCCTGATTCCTGATTCCTGATTCCTGATTCCTGATTCATCATTCCTGATTCATCATTCCTGATTCATCATTCCTCATTCCTGATTCATCATTCTTCATTCCTGATTAATCATTCCTCATTCCTGATTCATCATTCCTGATTCCTGATTCATCATTCCTGATTCCTGATTCATCATTCATCATTCCTGATTCCTGATTCATCATTGCTGATTCCTGATTCATCATTCATCATTCCTGATTGATCATTCCTTATTCCCGATTCATCATTCCTGATTCCTGATTCATCATTCCTGATTCATGATTCACCATTCCTGATTCCTGATTCATCATTCCTCTTTCCTGATTCATCATTCCTGATTCCTGATACATCATTCATCATTCCTGATTCATCATTCCCGATTCCTGATTCATCATTCCTGATTCCAGATTCATCAGTCCTGATTCCTGATTCATCATTCCTGATTCCTGATTCCTGATTCATCATTCATCATTCCTGATTGATCATTCCTTATTCCCGATTCATCATTCCTGATTCCTGATTTATCATTCCTGATTCATCATTCCTGATTCCTGATTCATCATTCCTGATTCCTGATTCATCATTCCTCATTCCGGATTCATCATTTCTCATTCCTGATTCATCATTCCTGATTCCTGATTCCTGATTCCTGATTCCTGATTCATCATTCCTGATTCATCATTCCTCATTCCTGATTCATCATTCTTCATTCCTGATTAATCATTCCTCATTCCTGATTCATCATTCCTGATTCCTGATTCATCATTCCTGATTCCTGATTCATCATTCATCATTCCTGATTCCTGATTCATCATTGCTGATTCCTGATTCATCATTCATCATTCCTGATTGATCATTCCTTATTCCCGATTCATCATTCCTGATTCCTGATTCATCATTCCTGATTCCTGATTCATCATTCCTGATTCATGATTCACCATTCCTGATTCCTGATTCATCATTCCTCTTTCCTGATTCATCATTCCTGATTCCTGTTACATCATTCATCATTCCTGATTCATCATTCCTGATTCCTGATTCATCATTCCTGATTCCAGGTTCATCAGTCCTTATTCATGATTCACCAATCCTGATTCCTGATTCATCATTCCTCTTTCCTGATTCATCATTCCTGATTCCTGATACATCATTCATCATTCCTGATTCATCATTCATCATTCCTGATTCATCATTCCTGATTTCTGATTTATCATTCCTGATTCATCATTCCTGATTCCTGATTCATAATTCCTGATTCCTGATTCATCATTCCTCATTCCTGATTCATCATTCCTGATTCCTGATTCATCATTCATCATTCATCATTCCTGATTCCTGATTCATCATTGCTGATTCCTGATTCATCATTCATCATTCCTGATTGATCATTCCTTATTCCCGATTCATCATTCCTGATTCCTGATTCATTATTCCTGATTCCTGATTCATCATTCATCATTCCTGATTCCTGATTCATCATTGCTGATTCCTGATTCATCATTCATCATTCCTGATTGATCATTCCTTATTCCCGATTCATCATTGCTGATTCCTGATTCATCATTCCTGATTCCTGATTCATCATTCCCGATTCATGATTCATCATTCCTGATTCATGATACATCATTCATCATTCCTCATTCATCATTCCTGATTCCTGCTTCATCATTCCTGATTCCAGATTCATCAGTCCTGATTCATGATTCACCAATCCTGATTCATCATTCATCATTCCTGATTCCTGATTCATCATTGCTGATTCCTGATTCATCATTCATCATTCCTGATTGATCATTCCTTATTCCCGATTCATCATTCCTGATTCCTGATTTATCATTCCTGATTCATCATTCCTGATTCCTGATTCATCATTCCTGATTCCTGATTCATTATTCCTCATTCCGGATTCATCATTTCTCATTCCTGATTCATCATTCCTGATTCCTGATTCATCATTCCTGATTCCTGATTGATCATTCCTCATTCCTGATTCATCATTCCTGATTCCTGATTCCTGATTCCTGATTCCTGATTCCTGATTCATCATTCCTGATTCATCATTCCTGATTCATCATTCCTCATTCCTGATTCATCATTCCTCATTCCTGATTCATCATTCTTCATTCCTGATTAATCATTCCTCATTCCTGATTCATCATTCCTGATTCCTGATTCATCATTCCTGATTCCTGATTCATCATTCATCATTCCTGATTCCTGATTCATCATTGCTGATTCCTGATTCATCATTCATCATTCCTGATTGATCATTCCTTATTCCCGATTCATCATTCCTGATTCCTGATTCATCATTCCTGATTCATGATTCACCATTCCTGATTCCTGATTCATCATTCCTCTTTCCTGATTCATCATTCCTGATTCCTGATACATCATTCATCATTCCTGATTCATCATTCCCGATTCCTGATTCATCATTCCTGATTCCAGATTCATCAGTCCTGATTCCTGATTCATCATTCCTGATTCCTGATTCCTGATTCATCATTCATCATTCCTGATTGATCATTCCTTATTCCCGATTCATCATTCCTGATTCCTGATTTATCATTCCTGATTCATCATTCCTGATTCCTGATTCATCATTCCTGATTCCTGATTCATCATTCCTCATTCCGGATTCATCATTTCTCATTCCTGATTCATCATTCCTGATTCCTGATTCCTGATTCCTGATTCCTGATTCATCATTCCTGATTCATCATTCCTCATTCCTGATTCATCATTCTTCATTCCTGATTAATCATTCCTCATTCCTGATTCATCATTCCTGATTCCTGATTCATCATTCCTGATTCCTGATTCATCATTCATCATTCCTGATTCCTGATTCATCATTGCTGATTCCTGATTCATCATTCATCATTCCTGATTGATCATTCCTTATTCCCGATTCATCATTCCTGATTCCTGATTCATCATTCCTGATTCCTGATTCATCATTCCTGATTCATGATTCACCATTCCTGATTCCTGATTCATCATTCCTCTTTCCTGATTCATCATTCCTGATTCCTGATACATCATTCATCATTCCTGATTCATCATTCCTGATTCCTGATTCATCATTCCTGATTCCAGATTCATCAGTCCTGATTCATGATTCACCAATCCTGATTCCTGATTCATCATTCCTCTTTCCTGATTCATCATTCCTGATTCCTGATACATCATTCATCATTCCTGATTCATCATTCATCATTCCTGATTCATCATTCCTGATTCCTGATTTATCATTCCTGATTCATCATTCCTCATTCCTGATTCATCATTCCTGATTCCTGATTCATCATTCCTGATTCCTGATTCATCATTACTCATTCCTGATTCATCATTCCTGATTCCTGATTCATCATTCCTGATTCCTGATTGATCATTCCTGATTCCTGATTCATCATTCCTGATTCATGATTCACCATTCCTGATTCCTGATACATCATTCATCATTCCTGATTCATCATTCCTGATTCCTGATTTATCAATCCTGATACATCATTCCTGATTCCTGATTCATCATTCCTGATTCCTGCTTCATCATTCCTCATTCCTGATTCATCATTCCTCATTCCTGATTCATCAATCCTCATTCCTGATTCATCATTCCTGATTCCTGATTCCTGATTAATCATTCCTGATTCCTGATTCATCATTCATCATTCCTGATTCATCATTCATCATTCCTGATTCATCATTCGTCATTCCTGATTCATCATTCCTGAATCCTGATTCATTATTCCTGATTCATCATTCCTGATTCCTGATTCATCATTCCTGATTCCTGATTCATCATTCATCATTCCTGATTGATCATTCCTTATTCCTGATTGATCATTCCTGATTCCTGATTCATCATTCATCATTCCTGATTCATCATTCTTGATTCCTGATTCATCATTCCTGATTCCTGATTCATCATTCCTGATTCCTGATTCATCATTCCTGATTCCTGATTCATCATTGCTGATTCCTGATTCATCATTCATCATTCCTGATTGATCATTCCTTATTCCCGATTCATCATTCCTGATTCCTGATTCATCATTCCTGATTCCTGATTCATCATTCCTGATTCATGATTCACCATTCCTGATTCCTGATTCATCATTCCTCTTTCCTGATTCATCATTCCTGATTCCTGTTACATCATTCATCATTCCTGATTCATCATTCCTGATTCCTGATTCATCATTCCTGATTCCAGATTCATCAGTCATTATTCATGATTCACCAATCCTGATTCCTGATTCATCATTCCTCTTTCCTGATTCATCATTCCTGATTCCTGATACATCATTCATCATTCCTGATTCATCATTCATCATTCCTGATTCATCATTCCTGATTTCTGATTTATCATTCCTGATTCATCATTCCTGATTCCTGATTCATAATTCCTGATTCCTGATTCATCATTCCTCATTCCTGATTCATCATTCCTCATTCCTGATTCATCATTCATCATTCATCATTCCTGATTCCTGATTCATCATTGCTGATTCCTGATTCATCATTCATCATTCCTGATTGATCATTCCTTATTCCCGATTCATCATTCCTGATTCCTGATTCATCATTCCTGATTCCTGATTCATCATTCCTGATTCCTGATTCATCATTCATCATTCCTGATTGATCATTCCTTATTCCTGATTGATCATTCCTGATTCCTGATTCATCATTCCTAATACCTGATTCATCATTCATTATTCCTGATTCCTGATTCATCATTGCCGATTCCTGATTCATCATTCATCATTCCTGATTCATCATTCCTTATTCCCGATTCATCATTCCTGATTCCTGATTCATCATTCCTGATTCCTGATTCATCATTCCTGATTCATGATTCACCATTCCTGATTCCTGATTCATCATTCCTCTTTCCTGATTCATCATTCCTGATTCCTGTTACATCATTCATCATTCCTGATTCATCATTCCTGATTCCTGATTCATCATTCCTGATTCCAGATTCATCAGTCCTTATTCATGATTCACCAATCCTGATTCCTGATTCATCATTCCTCTTTCCTGATTCATCATTCCTGATTCCTGATACATCATTCATCATTCCTGATTCATCATTCATCATTCCTGATTCATCATTCCTGATTTCTGATTTATCATTCCTGATTCATCATTCCTGATTCCTGATTCATCATTCCTGATTCCTGATTCATCATTCCTCATTCCTGATTCATCATTTCTCATTCCTGATTCATCATTCCTGATTCCTGATTCATCATTCCTGATTCCTGATTCATCATTGCTGATTCCTGATTCATCATTCATCATTCCTGATTGATCATTCCTTATTCCCGATTCATCATTCCTGATTCCTGATTCATCATTCCTGATTCCTGATTCATCATTCCTGATTCATGATTCACCATTCCTGATTCCTGATTCATCATTCCTCTTTCCTGATTCATCATTCCTGATTCCTGTTACATCATTCATCATTCCTGATTCATCATTCCTGATTCCTGATTCATCATTCCTGATTCCAGATTCATCAGTCATTATTCATGATTCACCAATCCTGATTCCTGATTCATCATTCCTCTTTCCTGATTCATCATTCCTGTTTCCTGATACATCATTCATCATTCCTGATTCATCATTCATCATTCCTGATTCATCATTCCTGATTTCTGATTTATCATTCCTGATTCATCATTCCTGATTCCTGATTCATAATTCCTGATTCCTGATTCATCATTTCTCATTCCTGATTCATCATTCCTCATTCCTGATTCATCATTCATCATTCATCATTCCTGATTCCTGATTCATCATTGCTGATTCCTGATTCATCATTCATCATTCCTGATTGATCATTCCTTATTCCCGATTCATCATTCCTGATTCCTGATTCATCATTCCTGATTCCTGATTCATCATTCCTGATTCTTGATTCATCATTCATCATTCCTGATTGATCATTCCTTATTCCTGATTGATCATTCCTGATTCCTGATTCATCATTCATCATTCCTGATTCATCATTCTTGATTCCTGATTCATCATTCCTGATTCCTGATTCATCATTCCTGATTCCTGATTCATCATTCATTATTCCTGATTCCTGATTCATCATTGCCGATTCCTGATTCATCATTCATCATTCCTGATTCATCATTCCTTATTCCCGATTCATCATTCCTGATTCCTGATTCATCATTCCTGATTCCTGATTCATCATTCCTGATTCATGATTCACCATTCCTGATTCCTGATTCATCATTCCTCTTTCCTGATTCATCATTCCTGATTCCTGTTACATCATTCATCATTGCTGATTCCTGATTCATCATTCATCATTCCTGATTGATCATTCCTTATTCCCGATTCATCATTGCTGATTCCTGATTCATCATTCCTGATTCCTGATTCATCATTCCCGATTCATGATTCATCATTCCTGATTCATGATACATCATTCATCATTCCTCATTCATCATTCCTGATTCCTGCTTCATCATTCCTGATTCCAGATTCATCAGTCCTGATTCATGATTCACCAATCCTGATTCATCATTCATCATTCCTGATTCCTGATTCATCATTGCTGATTCCTGATTCATCATTCATCATTCCTGATTGATCATTCCTTATTCCCGATTCATCATTCCTGATTCCTGATTTATCATTCCTGATTCATCATTCCTGATTCCTGATTCATCAATCCTGATTCCTGATTCATTATTCCTCATTCCGGATTCATCATTTCTCATTCCTGATTCATCATTCCTGATTCCTGATTCATCATTCCTGATTCCTGATTGATCATTCCTCATTCCTGATTCATCATTCCTGATTCCTGATTCCTGATTCCTGATTCCTGATTCCTGATTCATCATTCCTGATTCATCATTCCTGATTCATCATTCCTCATTCCTGATTCATCATTCTTCATTCCTGATTAATCATTCCTCATTCCTGATTCATCATTCCTGATTCCTGATTCATCATTCCTGATTCCTGATTCATCATTCATCATTCCTGATTCCTGATTCATCATTGCTGATTCCTGATTCATCATTCATCATTCCTGATTGATCATTCCTTATTCCCGATTCATCATTCCTGATTCCTGATTCATCATTCCTGATTCATGATTCACCATTCCTGATTCCTGATTCATCATTCCTCTTTCCTGATTCATCATTCCTGATTCCTGATACATCATTCATCATTCCTGATTCATCATTCCCGATTCCTGATTCATCATTCCTGATTCCAGATTCATCAGTCCTGATTCCTGATTCATCATTCCTGATTCCTGATTCCTGATTCATCATTCATCATTCCTGATTGATCATTCCTTATTCCCGATTCATCATTCCTGATTCCTGATTTATCATTCCTGATTCATCATTCCTGATTCCTGATTCATCATTCCTGATTCCTGATTCATCATTCCTCATTCCGGATTCATCATTTCTCATTCCTGATTCATCATTCCTGATTCCTGATTCCTGATTCCTGATTCCTGATTCATCATTCCTGATTCATCATTCCTGATTCCTGATTCATCATTCCTCATTCCTGATTCATCATTTCTCATTCCTGATTCATCATTCCTGATTCCTGATTCATCATTCCTGATTCCTGATTCATCATTCCTCATTCCTGATTCATCATTTCTCATTCCTGATTCATCATTCCTGATTCCTGATTCATCATTCCTGATTCCTGATTCATCATTGCTGATTCCTGATTCATCATTCATCATTCCTGATTGATCATTCCTTATTCCCGATTCATCATTCCTGATTCCTGATTCATCATTCCTGATTCCTGATTCATCATTCCTGATTCATGATTCACCATTCCTGATTCCTGATTCATCATTCCTCTTTCCTGATTCATCATTCCTGATTCCTGTTACATCATTCATCATTCCTGATTCATCATTCCTGATTCCTGATTCATCATTCCTGATTCCAGATTCATCAGTCATTATTCATGATTCACCAATCCTGATTCCTGATTCATCATTCCTCTTTCCTGATTCATCATTCCTGTTTCCTGATACATCATTCATCATTCCTGATTCATCATTCATCATTCCTGATTCATCATTCCTGATTTCTGATTTATCATTCCTGATTCATCATTCCTGATTCCTGATTCATAATTCCTGATTCCTGATTCATCATTCCTCATTCCTGATTCATCATTCCTCATTCCTGATTCATCATTCATCATTCATCATTCCTGATTCCTGATTCATCATTGCTGATTCCTGATTCATCATTCATCATTCCTGATTGATCATTCCTTATTCCCGATTCATCATTCCTGATTCCTGATTCATCATTCCTGATTCCTGATTCATCATTCCTGATTCTTGATTCATCATTCATCATTCCTGATTGATCATTCCTTATTCCTGATTGATCATTCCTGATTCCTGATTCATCATTCATCATTCCTGATTCATCATTCTTGATTCCTGATTCATCATTCCTGATTCCTGATTCATCATTCCTGATTCCTGATTCATCATTCATTATTCCTGATTCCTGATTCATCATTGCCGATTCCTGATTCATCATTCATCATTCCTGATTCATCATTCCTTATTCCCGATTCATCATTCCTGATTCCTGATTCATCATTCCTGATTCCTGATTCATCATTCCTGATTCATGATTCACCATTCCTGATTCCTGATTCATCATTCCTCTTTCCTGATTCATCATTCCTGATTCCTGTTACATCATTCATCATTGCTGATTCCTGATTCATCATTCATCATTCCTGATTGATCATTCCTTATTCCCGATTCATCATTGCTGATTCCTGATTCATCATTCCTGATTCCTGATTCATCATTCCCGATTCATGATTCATCATTCCTGATTCATGATACATCATTCATCATTCCTCATTCATCATTCCTGATTCCTGCTTCATCATTCCTGATTCCAGATTCATCAGTCCTGATTCATGATTCACCAATCCTGATTCATCATTCATCATTCCTGATTCCTGATTCATCATTGCTGATTCCTGATTCATCATTCATCATTCCTGATTGATCATTCCTTATTCCCGATTCATCATTCCTGATTCCTGATTTATCATTCCTGATTCATCATTCCTGATTCCTGATTCATCATTCCTGATTCCTGATTCATTATTCCTCATTCCGGATTCATCATTTCTCATTCCTGATTCATCATTCCTGATTCCTGATTCATCATTCCTGATTCCTGATTGATCATTCCTCATTCCTGATTCATCATTCCTGATTCCTGATTCCTGATTCCTGATTCCTGATTCCTGATTCATCATTCCTGATTCATCATTCCTGATTCATCATTCCTCATTCCTGATTCATCATTCTTCATTCCTGATTAATCATTCCTCATTCCTGATTCATCATTCCTGATTCCTGATTCATCATTCCTGATTCCTGATTCATCATTCATCATTCCTGATTCCTGATTCATCATTGCTGATTCCTGATTCATCATTCATCATTCCTGATTGATCATTCCTTATTCCCGATTCATCATTCCTGATTCCTGATTCATCATTCCTGATTCATGATTCACCATTCCTGATTCCTGATTCATCATTCCTCTTTCCTGATTCATCATTCCTGATTCCTGATACATCATTCATCATTCCTGATTCATCATTCCCGATTCCTGATTCATCATTCCTGATTCCAGATTCATCAGTCCTGATTCCTGATTCATCATTCCTGATTCCTGATTCCTGATTCATCATTCATCATTCCTGATTGATCATTCCTTATTCCCGATTCATCATTCCTGATTCCTGATTTATCATTCCTGATTCATCATTCCTGATTCCTGATTCATCATTCCTGATTCCTGATTCATCATTCCTCATTCCGGATTCATCATTTCTCATTCCTGATTCATCATTCCTGATTCCTGATTCCTGATTCCTGATTCCTGATTCATCATTCCTGATTCATCATTCCTCATTCCTGATTCATCATTCATCATTCCTGATTCATCATTCGTCATTCCTGATTCATCATTCCTGAATCCTGATTCATTATTCCTGATTCATCATTCCTGATTCCTGATTCATCATTCCTGATTCCTGATTCATCATTCATCATTCCTGATTGATCATTCCTTATTCCTGATTGATCATTCCTGATTCCTGATTCATCATTCATCATTCCTGATTCATCATTCTTGATTCCTGATTCATCATTCCTGATTCCTGATTCATCATTCCTGATTCCTGATTCATCATTCCTGATTCCTGATTCATCATTGCTGATTCCTGATTCATCATTCATCATTCCTGATTGATCATTCCTTATTCCCGATTCATCATTCCTGATTCCTGATTCATCATTCCTGATTCCTGATTCATCATTCCTGATTCATGATTCACCATTCCTGATTCCTGATTCATCATTCCTCTTTCCTGATTCATCATTCCTGATTCCTGTTACATCATTCATCATTCCTGATTCATCATTCCTGATTCCTGATTCATCATTCCTGATTCCAGATTCATCAGTCATTATTCATGATTCACCAATCCTGATTCCTGATTCATCATTCCTCTTTCCTGATTCATCATTCCTGATTCCTGATACATCATTCATCATTCCTGATTCATCATTCATCATTCCTGATTCATCATTCCTGATTTCTGATTTATCATTCCTGATTCATCATTCCTGATTCCTGATTCATAATTCCTGATTCCTGATTCATCATTCCTCATTCCTGATTCATCATTCCTCATTCCTGATTCATCATTCATCATTCATCATTCCTGATTCCTGATTCATCATTGCTGATTCCTGATTCATCATTCATCATTCCTGATTGATCATTCCTTATTCCCGATTCATCATTCCTGATTCCTGATTCATCATTCCTGATTCCTGATTCATCATTCCTGATTCCTGATTCATCATTCATCATTCCTGATTGATCATTCCTTATTCCTGATTGATCATTCCTGATTCCTGATTCATCATTCATCATTCCTGATTCATCATTCTTGATTCCTGATTCATCATTCCTGATTCCTGATTCATCATTCCTAATACCTGATTCATCATTCATTATTCCTGATTCCTGATTCATCATTGCCGATTCCTGATTCATCATTCATCATTCCTGATTCATCATTCCTTATTCCCGATTCATCATTCCTGATTCCTGATTCATCATTCCTGATTCCTGATTCATCATTCCTGATTCATGATTCACCATTCCTGATTCCTGATTCATCATTCCTCTTTCCTGATTCATCATTCCTGATTCCTGTTACATCATTCATCATTCCTGATTCATCATTCCTGATTCCTGATTCATCATTCCTGATTCCAGATTCATCAGTCCTTATTCATGATTCACCAATCCTGATTCCTGATTCATCATTCCTCTTTCCTGATTCATCATTCCTGATTCCTGATACATCATTCATCATTCCTGATTCATCATTCATCATTCCTGATTCATCATTCCTGATTTCTGATTTATCATTCCTGATTCATCATTCCTGATTCCTGACTCATCATTCCTGATTCCTGATTCATCATTCCTCATTCCT
>JAOWCC010000747.1:0-25255 GCA_030867875.1 Actinernus sp. WN-2022
TTATCTCCGTATTTCGGCTTTTAATTTCTGTCAGCGAGGTGTCTTGAGCGGCACTATTATATTACAGAGTAACAAATAATTTAGCCTAGTTTCTCAATAATTTTAAATGGTGTTTGTTCTTGAGAATTCATTTCACACTTGGAGTTTTAGTTTACTGAGTTCCAGTGTGTTTTGAAAGTTTAGAGCCTACGCTACAGTCGTGAAAGGAAAACGGCTTTTCTTGTCAAAACACGCAAATTGAATAATATTGGATTTTAAGTAGCTGACGTCACGGACACGGTGTGTTGACCGCGCGCCCAGCCGTTAGTGGGGGGAGGCTTTGGAGAAACGACACCCCAACGGCTGAAACCGAGCCTACCCATATATGGGCTATACGGGTATGTGTCGCCAAACAGGGTATGGTCTTCATGAAGACTACTTCAGTATACTTCAGTGTGGAACAGGGTATATCAGTAAACTCGCTGTTTTGGTCTGAAACAGGGTCTTAATCTCGCTCTCCGGTCAGTTTTATCATCGGCAAGAGGACCTTATAAAAGATTTCTTATTCGAATCGGCGCCAAGTCATCGCTTAACGTCTAACACACGGTACAGTTTTCACATGTTTTTGTCTGGAACAGGGTATCTTTTTTCACTAGTTTGTCTGGAACAGGGTGGCGAAAATAGCATTTTCCTGGTCTGGAACAGGGTAAGGGTTTCAAGGGCTCAGCGGCACACCCCTACTCCCCCCCCCCCCCAAAAAAAACCCACAACGTCTATACCACGTGCAAATAGCAGAGTTAAGTACAATCTGCTCTATTTTTATTTAAAACCCTTGAAACCCTTACCCAAAGCTATTGAGTGCGACTCTTGTTTAAATTGGCATCATTTCAAATGTAGTAAATTAACAACTAAAGAGTTCAATTATTACTGCTTAACAGGAGATCGCTGGCTTTGTTTGGCCTGCAGAAATGATATATTTCCATTTAATTTCCTCTCTAACTCTGATTTAATTAAGATAACATTCAATTCCAATACCAGTTGTTATTGTTCAAAACAAATTTCTCAATTTAGCTTAGACTGCTCATCACATTTTGACATAATATCCTCTATCTCAAATATACCACATTTAAAAGATTTTGATGTTGATGCACAGATGCCATCTAATTTAAACTTTGACTACTATTCTTCACATGATTTTCATAGTAATTTGAAAATTTTATCTTTAAAAAAATCTTTTTCTGCTCTGCATTGTAATATTCGCAGCCTACAAGCTAACTTTGATAACTTAATTAATTTGCTTGATAGCCTAGATTTCAATTTCTCAATTATTGGCTTATCATAAATTAAGTTTCAAAAAGGAAGGGATGTATTGTCCAATATTTCAATACCTAACTACACCTTCATATCACAACCCAGCAACACCATTGCTGGGGGTGTTGGATTTTACATTCTCACACATCATTAGATATTCATGACACATCGGCCAATGAGGAGTCTCGTTTGAGGTCACGTGTTGATACATGAAACTAGGGATAGTACGACAAAGTTAATTATTCAAGTGGGCAGGGCTTTGAAGCTGAGGGAAATTGAGGGGTAAAACAATAACTAATTTACATAATTGCTGTACTTTGAAATCGTTTCCAAATACAGAAAATATTCAAATAAGTTAAAACAATAGCAAATTTGCATATTTGCTGTACTTTGAAATCGTTTCCAAGTACAGACAATATGCAAATTAGTTCTAGATTACGGTTCTAAAAACATGAGAACATGAGACATGAAATTAGGCAATTTGATGTAACGTAATAACTATCTCCTAGTTTCTACATACAATAACGAGACAGAAGTTATCAAAATAAGAGATATACATATTTCAATATTTAAGCAATATTTCAGTTCCTAATGTAGCAACGATAAAGCTAAACGTAAATTCATGGAACCAGAACTTATTTCTGATGAAATGAAATATTAACAGTACAATTACTAAAGTAAATAGTATTTAACAAAGTTTCTGCATTCTTATCTCCAAGTAATCCCATTGTCCACAGCAGTGTCTCTTCCTCTTGGGTGACTGGTTTCTTCTCCTCACGAGAATGTTTCTCCGACAAGTGGTCGCCAGCTCTGTGTGACATCTTCATTTCAGCATTAAAAACTTTTCTAAATATCTGAAAACTAAACATAAAACAAAATTAATAACAAGGTTTATCACGGGTATAAAAAAAAGCTCGTTGAAATAAAACCTCTGTATACTTACGAGAAGTTCTTAACATCCAGCGGGTTAGCTTTTTTCCCTCCATCGCAAGTTCTTTAAAAATGCGAATTACGGTACAGAAAGTGTTCTTTCCAGTAGTCTTTCCACACTACGTATTTCATGGAATGTTCACCTTTCAAACCACATCGTTATTCTTTTATATTCAGAACGTGCAATAACAAGTAATGTTTGTTCAACATTGTCCTCTGTGTCATGAATATCTAATGATGTGTGAGAAGCCATTTCTAAGCCGCGTGAGTCGGGCTACGCCCTCGACATTGTTCATGGCACTCGGATCTTGAAACCACGTCTAAAACAATCACTTGGCTTAGAAATAGTACTAAGCAGTTATTTGAAGTATTCAGAAAGAAATGATTTGAGTCAATGCACTGATTATTATGAGTCTATTTGGATTGAAATTGAAAATTCTAATGGGATGAATTTTCTTTGTGCTGTCTTTTATAGACATCCAAGTAGTAACCTGGAACCTACACTACAAAAGCTATCTATTATTCAAAAGAAATCCATTCGTATTATTACATTTTCAAAGTTTGATGCACATACAAGCCCCCTCATTTTTCAAGAAATTAAACGTTTTAAAGCTAGCAGATCTGATATTCTTGCTTTCAGTTACGTTTATGTTTGATTATCATAATAATAATATCCCAACTTCTTTCTCGGAATTCTTCACTCTAGTCAATAGAATCCATGAGCATAATACTAGATTAGCTTCAAAATCAACATATTTTATACCAACTGTTCGAACAAACTACGGTAAATTCAGTTTAAGATATAAAGGTGCTGTAATCTGGAACTCACTTTCCGAAGAAAATAGGACAATTCAGTCAAGGAAACTCTTCAAATCTAGACTCCAAAAACAGCTCATAGAGAATTACTAATTTCATTTTTTCTTTTTTTTCTTATATCCATCTTCTCTTCTAAATCTTGTATTTGCATCTCCCCATCTCCCTCCCCAAGATACCTGTGTGTAGTTTCATCGTCATTTAGTGCTTAGTGTTATTGTTGTCAAGTGTGATAATATACAATTGTGTCGTATGTTATATATATTTCTTCATGTTTCCTTGTTGTGTTGTTAAAAAAATTTGCCTCGCTACCTCGCATCATGCCTCGCTGCCTCGCATCATGCCTCGCTGCCTCGCATCATGCCTCGCTGCCTCGCATCATGCCTCGCTGCCTCGCACTTTTGTGAACCTCGTTTTAAAATTTAGGCCAGCCCAGCCAAGGCCGGCATCATCTCCACATAGTAGAAGAAGGATCTTCACCCAACCTGACCACAACTTAATTACTTAATCCTCGGGTGTACTTACAGTACAAACCCACTTGCCTCCTCTCATGCTTGTAATCAAATGTCGTAGATCGTAATTCGCTTCAGTATCACACTGTTAAGCAGGACGCATTAAAACTTAGTGGTGTATTTTTGATTGTCACTTTTTACGCTTCGCAGGATTGCAGCAAAAGCTATCTCAAGAATGTGGAACTCGGATCCACATTTCTTTGTTATTCAAATTTGGTACGCGCAGAAATTTCCTAGCTGCGGCTCCTCATGAAACGCTATGCATACTTATTAGCTGAATACGAAATCCGGCTTTATCAAAAGTTAATGTACTCATTGAATACTGAGCTGGAAGTCAGTTCTCCAGACAGCTATGAAGAAAATATCATCTAACTGAAATATCCTCAGTTGATTGATAGTTACACTGCGACATAGGTTTCTCCTTATTTGAAGGCTCAAGCCATTTAACAAGCAGCTGAAAGAAACTCCACACGCAGAGATGAGCAATACCAAACAAAAAGAAGCCGAAACATCGGACAACAGTATGCTTCAAGACAACCAAGAAGGTGAAACAAGGGGATCCCCAAAACAACGCAATTTAATCGAAATTGGAGGCTTCCTTGCCTTCGCCGTTGTCACCTACATTATGTACACAACCCTCATCATCTCAGCTCAAGATATTCTCGCCTCAACAGACATCCCTACCTCCTCTACGCTCATATGTCTTAATCTACCTAACTTTATCATGACGCTTTTCGTGCCGTGTTTGATCGATAAGACGTCTTTGATGGCCAACGCAATGGCCTCGCTCACGTTTGATGCGATTGGCATATTGTTAATAGCTCTCATTGATACACCACGACTTCGGCTTATTGGTGTTGTGGTGGCCTCGCTTGGTATGGGAACGGCTGAGATTGGATTCCTCTCTGCAACCTCTTTACACGAAGACCTTACAATTCTTTCCTTTACGGCTGGTACTGGACTGGGATCAATTGTAGGAACAGGATTCTTTACCGGTAAGGAATATGGCTAAGCTGCTGGTGTAGTATAACTTATAGTTTAAGTAATGGGGAAAAGTTGAATCCACGGTTTAAAATATTGTAATATTATTAAAGAAAATCGCTGTTTCGTCGTTTTATATTTTAAAACTTATTAATTCGTCTATTCTCAATTAAACCGGGTATGGGTTCTTTCTAGCTGTAAGAAACCTGAATATTTGAAAAATCTGCGATCATCTGCAGCGAATTCCCTCGTGGCGTAGTGGTGAGGGATTGGTGACAGTTAGGGTGGTTTAAAATCAGGGTTAGGGTTTGCTTCGATTCTTCCCAGACGCTAAATATTTGTTATATAGTTGAGGGTACTTGTATGTATTTTCGTTCTAAAGATTTCTAAGTGTCGCTTTAGTTTGTACTTTCAGGGAATCCTACAAATTCGGGTTTCTTACACTGAGAAAATACCCAAGATTGTACAACATCAGTTTTGATCGAACTTGAAGAATCATTGCGATCGAATACTGATGCTTTTCGATGAATATTAGGATTATTCTGTGCTCTGTCACTGCGTTCCGATGCACAGAAAACGTTTATATTGTATATTCTCCATCAAACAAGACAGTGTAGGAGAGCCGCGAACCAGTAGTGTCAAGAAACAAAGCTCGGGGCGCAACAGGCTATAAGACAAATTCTGGAAAACTAATTATTTATATGTAAACTAATTATAGCAATATTTCCTTTCGTATTACCAACACCCTTTTCCTCTGCTCTTTTTCTTATTTCTTTTGTATAATTCCTCTGGAATCTTTTTCCTCAAATTCTCCTCTGCGCTTTTTCCTATTTATATAATTCTTCTTAGATGTGCGTAGTCGGGTCAAAGTAGCCGCTAGGCTTTCGAGTTGATCACTACCATAGGTATAATAGTCGAGAGAAAAATAACCTAGCTTATTAAATTTAATAGCTTATATTATCATTCCTTTTTCCTACATATTTGTAAATTTTATTTAAAAAAAGGAAAAATAGTGCAAAATAAATGAATCTAATCTGAACTTAACAGCAAACAGCATCTAATAATACCAAAGCTTCTAACAAAGGCATATTTTTATCACAGTTATACGTTATTGCTGAATGAACTGAATGTATTCAGAGTCTGGCTATTTAACAACTTAGACCCGCAGCCCGAATGGGCTACGAGTCAATACTGAGCCGCATGAGGCGCAGCCGAATGGGCTATTTGACTTGTAGCCCACGAGGGCGAGAGGTCTAATGGTTTTAGTATAAACTAACTACTCAGAGAGTAGAAAATAATAAAAAGAAACAAATTGAAGTTGAAAAAACATTATTTCGTGAAAATGCGTGCGGTTTTTCTCAGTACCATGGGCTATCACAAATAGACCTATAGTAGGGTAGCCAATCAGAATGCATGATTTCTAATAGTCCACTAGTTAGTTATACTAATATTATTTAGTATATACCACACCAGTGAATATCACTTTTCGCACGCTTTGATTGGCTACTCAAACAGTGACAATGATTTCATATTCACCTCCGAGCAAAGCAGCGACATCTCGCGAGAGTATTTGTCCATTTGACAGAAAATAAAATAACTATTTGGTGCTGGCTATTCACCTGGAGAGTGGTAAATACTAAAACAATTATTCACCTCAGTGTTCGTAAATAGTGGTTGATATTTACCTTGCCGAAGCGGCTCAGTAAATATCCACCACTGTTCACCTCCACTTCGGTGAATAATTGTAAATATTCACTGCATTGAAAATGAGCTCGACTACTAGCCCTCGGAGCTTTAATATAAATTAAACATTAAATAATGTTGATCTGAGAACATTTTGAGAACATTTTACTGACAAAATTGAGATAGCAGTGAGTAGTGGAATAAACAAAATGTTTTCGACTCTTTCATGTCGGATGAAAAGACAAAAGTAGAATTTATCATTTCCCAGCCAGCTCTTTGAAATCAGTTATTCATGTAATTATTCAAATTACCGCAGACGGACACGTCAGCTTTGACCTTCAGAATAGTAGCACCGATCGAGCTCTTCGCGGACCGGCGAAAGCGGAGCTCTATACACATAGAATATAAATGAGATAAAAAGGGAAAAATGAAAAAAACCACAAGGAAAATGAAGGATAACCATGCCAGTAAAAATACTAAGCGCGCGCGTACAAGCGGTTGGGCGAAAATCTCAAAGGAAAAACACTTGTATTGATGCAGAGACCATCTAATCAATGTGGGACCTGTTTATTTGTACACTGTGCATGTCCGTGACGTGTAGAGCTGAACTTAGACTTGCTCCAAGTCGAACTCGCTGTGTCACTGGGTAAGCGATTACTGGGTCAAAAATCGAGCGCGAGAATCAAAGCGAGAGCAGAGTTCGACTTGTTTCACTTGCAGGAAATTGAATCGGGGGATTATGTATTGGCGCGAAAACACGTTTCAGGGGCGGAGCTTACATTTCGCGCCTTTGACAAACTCTTTCTGAGTACAATCAAATTGTAAATACCACATCCACGGTCGACTGACTTGACACGTCAACATACAATGCCTGAAGAATTGACGCTTTGTGATTGGGCAAATCTTAGTACGTCATAAGCCACGCCTCCGGTTGAAAAATCAACCGGTAAATTTGGCGCGCTGCAAGTGGGAAAAGTCCTTCGTGCGGGGGGCTAAGAAGGACTTTGAGAAAGTCTAAGCTGAACTCTGTATTTGTTTTTACGTTTTCTATTACAATTTCAGGTTGTTCAATATTATAATATAGTTTCCTTTCATACGTAGTTTACAACATTGGTATCCATGTTATATCGCGGACTGTACAATCTCGAGCCGGACAATGGAACATGCAAGAGCACTTGATGACTATTCCCCATGCTTAAAAGCTTTATCTTTGATATTCATTTTGTTTTCTTATAATTCCTCTGTTTCGTAGGCATGACAACGCTGTTATGCGTGAACCCGAAGACAACCCTACTGTCACTGCTCGTTATTCTACCACTGTACCCTCTCATTTCCTGGCTGATCACTAGGAACGACAATGACAACACCAAAGTCGGGAGTCATGTACAGTACACTCGCGTCCATGATGAAACGGAGGCACAAGATATTCATCAGACGCTGACGCGGAAAGAGAAGATAGTGGCCGGAAAAGACAACATCTACCTCGCAGTACCGCTTTTTATTGGATTGTTTGCGGATTATGCTATAATGCAGGCCGTAGTAACAACCATTGCATTCTCCAATTCGCCCTTTGATCCAAGGGACCATTACCTGTATTACACCCTGGTGTTCTGGACAGGAGAATTTCTAGGTCGATCATACGGACTTGTTATCTCCTGGTTCAAACCAAACTGTAACGTCGTTACCAAAAGGACCTGGATCCTGACCGGAGTTTTAGTTGTGATCTTCATTTTCCTCATTCTATCCAGTTGGTACCGCTTTCTTTCGGGCTTCATCCCAGTACTACTATGCACGTTTGTTACTGGCGTAACAGAAGGTGCACTTTACCTTAACACCTTTGCAGTGGCGGGAAATGATATGCAGCCGCGCTACAAGGAATTTTCGCGCGCTTTTCTGACGGTTGCTGTTCAAGGTGGAATACTTACTGCCGGTGGTGTAGGTTTGTGGCTTGAACATTCTTTGCAGGAACACTGCCAGAGTGTCGTCTGGGATAGAAGGTACTGCTTCACTAGATCAATACATGGATGGAATTCAAGTGCCTCATGTTTGCTCAAAAGTCACTGAGCAAAAGTAGGCAACTGCCTAAAACGAGTTCAAAGTGTTATCCCACCATAGGGAAAATGATGGCGGTTCAAGACAAAAACTAAACACTGTCTCACAAACTGTTGCGCCTTTAATAAATAATGCCTCAATAAAGCAAGTCACAACAACAAAATCTCTAGGGGTACATATCGATGAAAACCTAACATGGACAAAGCATATTGAAGTCACATCTACGGGGCTACGCTAGAAGGGACCCATCTTTTTCACCATGCAGTGGTTGCACTGGTTGATGGAAATATATTGTAAAGTAATTAATTAAATATTGTTTGGTACGGTAGCAAATAGTTAAAGGAATACAGACCAGGCTATCTTATGTAATTTTGCCCATCCAGATTAAATTTTTTTGAGTTTTTTTCTCGTACAAATAAAGTTCGGGGGATGGGGGTTAAGTCGTTTTGAAATATTGTTCCCGCACTCGTTTCTCAGTTCTGAAAGTTTATTTCAACCAAACTAATAAGTGTTTTTATGGCTAACATTTTGGTGAGATATCCATATCGCTACGTTCCTTTCTACCCGAGAAAATGCAGCACCTTTTGGTTTGGCCGAGCGAGTCCCAGTTTTAAGGTTCTAAGCTTAACTTGCTGGCTTATAAGCCCTAGCCAGTTATATTTGATATCGATTGTACATGAAGTGGATAGTCCAACGTTAGAATATTTCCTGATTTGGGTGTTGCGTCTACGAGATATATTTACATTTTATATAAATAAACATTTATATTTTATATAAATATACATTTATATTTTATATAAATATATATTTATATTTCCAATATACTAATGTATGATGTCATCACCGACAAAACATTTTTTTGGTAAAATTACTTTGATAAGCTTCAAATATAACTTAGAATTTAAAAATAGGTAATTTGTCTCTATCAGCATGCTTTTGTATAATAAGTGATGTCGATGAAGACATCATACATTAGCATATTGGAAATATAAACCTTTATATCTCGTAGACGTAACACCCAAATCAAGAAATATTCTACCGTTGGACTATCCACTTCATGTACAATCGATATCAAAGATAACTGGCTAGGGCTTATATACACTTTAATTATTACTCGGGCCAGGCCTTTGGCCACCCGAGTCAAGTTTTACAAGTGTTTAGTAGTTATTTTTTGTTGTCGCGAGTTGGCTCAACGTAGCCTGCTTGCAGGCTCTGGTTAATTTGGGATTCCTGTGCAAGCAGGCTACTCAACACGTGACATGGTTAACCAATCAGATTCGATATCGCTCGGGACAGTGCGAGACAGTGCGGGTCACTTAATTTATTTACAAACACAGTAAAAACAAGATGGCGGAGACCAGGGAGACTGTGAAAGTCCGTGGCGGATGAGATGGAAACAGCGTAATGTTTTATTTAACTTCATTCGTGGGAAAGCCTTCCAACAGGCTCAGGATCAAGATAGATGACTTTATTTCACATGTAGAACGACACATCCTAAATATTCACAAGGGATATAGCTCATAGCTATTAGTGCTATATGCCTTCCACTCAGCCTCCATGAAAGAGCAACCCTACACTGAGGTATGGCGATCTCCACCGTATGAACACGGAGGAGTCTGGACTAAGGCAAAGTTGCTCTAAAAGGGAGCTGGGCGGGAGGGTCGCTCCCGACGTCGACTTGTCCGAAATGTTGTCAGAAGTGACTGTTAAACCGTAACAATAGGCAGGATCCATCCCATACTGCTTCATGGCTGCCTCCCGGAGTATTTGAAACACATCAGCCAAAAGAAGCACGTCGGGTTTTAAGTACAAACCATGACAATCTCCCATGTCTTTGCATCCAAACTCCCCCCAAACTTTTTGTGCATGTTCATATGATTCATCGTTAATGCCCTCATCAACCAACTTACTAAAAAAATCCTCTTTTGGTGGTAATGGGGCTGAGAACCTTTCCCAAGAATCCATATATTCGTATGGATAAACGCTCTTTCTAAAAAGCAGATCGCCCTCAACATATTTTTTTGTTATGTGGAAGTCGCCTGGATTATTGGCTTTTACGAGGCTATCCAATGAGCTCAACAAGAACTGGACACTATCAATAAATCGCAGCTGCATGCCCCAAAGAAAACGAAAGGTATTTTTCAGATGAATTAGGGATGCAATTACTCTTCCCATTAAATTTAGAATTGGACTGTATTATCAAATGAGAATCATATCCTCGCAAATTATGAAATACGACTGGAACAGTTACTTTGTAAGGCTCTAATCTTAGTTTCAAATTACAAATATTATGAGCCGCTCCTCTATATCTTCCAGTTATATGTGGCAATGGTCTCGAACTTTATCCCCAGCTAAGCTGCCCTCCCAAACATGGCAATGGGTTGCGACACGAAAATCTTCCCAATCCTTTGGAGTCATTCTAAGGAACTTTTTCTTGCATAATATATCATTAATTTCTTCCTCCTCCTTTTTCAAAGCCCATAAAAAGCGCATTGCAGCATCTGGCCCCCTGTAAATAACTGGATCTGCTGCCTCACCATCATATCTAACAACGATATATCCAAAACTACATGCTTCATGGATGCTCGTTTTTTGCGTAGAACCTCCTTTGGCTGCATCCATTGGCTTAATAAAAGATTCAAAATCAGCATAAATAATATATGGAACTGGCATCTTATTGTTAAAGTTCGTAAATTTAATGATGGTACTCCCTTCTGACATAACTGTCCTTACTGCTTCGTGCCCAACTCCTTTGAAACCGTAAAAGATCCTCCCAGGAATAGCCATGGAGGCACCTTTCATAAAAATGCTTCCTGCCTTCATATTTCGATTGATCGTGAAGCAACCTGTTTAAATCCTTAATCCAAGTGTAACTGATGGAACTTAGTTCTTGCTGCATCATGTATCAATAGAAGGTTACGTTGATCCTTTTTAAAGTTGGGGGCTGGTTGCTAATCTGAAGAACAGTTACGTTTTCCCCCTCCTACCCAAATACGTTTATTGCCAAATTATTTCGCTTTTCAACTTTATGGACTTCTGTAATTGGCGTTAGGGCAATGATACCTCCAAAGTTTAAATCATCCCTAGGATATTTCGAGGGGCGATCTGAATGGTCTGTTGCTGGAAATAGTGCCGAACTAGTGCCCATCTAAGACAATTATCATCCTTGTTTTTTACATTAATTACTGCCTTTTTGCCCTTTACGTATTTTGGTAATGGGAGATAAAGAGCCCCCTCTCAACGGCTGGTATTTAGCAATATATGTCCATAATTTTTCGACTACTTCAACAACCCAACCAGATCCTTGATTGGTAAACATTTATAATGTTTCGAGCATCCTTGCAAAGCAGCCATCTAATGAGTCACTTGAATCCCTAACTTCCATCAAGACTTCCGATTTCGATCTAAGATATCAACTTCAGCAAATTCCATGGTCCTATCAGAATTTGTTTTAGTTAGTCTTACTTTCAAGGTCAATTGAAATTTAATGCCACCGAGTTCGGAAAGCTCTAGCCTACGGGTAGCCGTTACCCACTGAAAAATGAGAGGGAACATGTTACCTCTGATTTTTCAGTGGGTAACGGCTACCCGTAGGCTAGGAAAGCTCTTCTTTTAACTTGGTTTGAATCATCAGTTTTACATGCTGCAAAAATACGTCTGGATTTGATCCAAATTCGTGACCTTCTGGAATTTCCATCTGCCATCCCCTTAAATAGCCTCCAATAGCACTTAGTGTTGGTTCAAATCTTAATCCCAGTTGCAGCTCTGATATGTCTCCTGGGTATTTGTTTGGGCTGCCAAATATGGGATCAAACTCTTCTAATATAGCTCCGGCTGCCGTTCCGCGAACTTTTCCTATGAGCGGGGATGGTTTAGCGTAACAGCTTTGCCGAGTGAGGAAAAAAGGAGACTGTCGTTCAGCCTGCTTGCTTGCTGAACACAGGGCAAATATATGTGGCCGTCTCTCCCGGTCCGTGCATGGTGGACTTTGTCCACGCATGGGGTGGGACTGGGCTTTTTTTGGCTTTTTTAGCCCGAAAAAGTAATTTCTTTTACTTTTTCAGAGGGCTAAAAAGTCGAAAAAAGTTAATCTTGAACTTATATTTACTATTCGCCACTATTCGCACTATTCGCGCTATTCGCTATTCGGGTTTTCCAGAAACCCCGACGGGAAATGTTTCTTCGACGCGGCTGGTTTTCAGCTTGGCATCGACGCCAGCGCCATAGCTTTTCTGGTGTTCAGTTATCTGGACAAGAACCAGTATACTGTAAGTACATCATACAAACTGCATTACTCCATTAGATTTTGCTGGTCTCGCAAAGCAGCTGCTAAAAACAGGAATTGCTCACGACCGATTCTTCAATAATAGGTTTCGGGTAAGTTTTTTAAGTATAAATCCGGTTTCTCTTTGTTAGCGTTTTGTTCAGGTAAGCTTTGTATGTATTAAATAAACCAGGTTTATCTTCCATGTTTGTTAAGGTTTCAGGTGCCGCCATTTTGCTTAATATTTACTCGTTCCAAGTCTTCCACGCACACAAACCTTCCACAGGTTACCATACATACTGGTTACTAGCTGTCAATCAAAATCATCACATGTGCGTAAAAAAGACATGTGATTCGGGACTACTCAGACGCCACCTTTCAAAACCTGTACAAAGTATAACTAAAGTATACAACTTGAATACTGCTTAATAACTCTAGTGTGAACCCACCTGATAAATCTTGTCGTGTGACTTGTTTCTATGTGTGTTTTATTTATTTATTTAATTGGTATTTTTCTCTTCGCCTAACTTTTATTTGCACCAATAAATTTACTAAAGCATCTTAGCAACATAATACAAAGGCTAATGGTCGGCCCTAGGACGGATCATTAATTATTTTTACTTTGTATTTTTATTTTGTGTAGCCAAAACGGTCAATATTTTTGGGATAGCTTGTGACGTCATATTTCAAGATCGGGGGTATCAATATTTAAATAAATATGGAATTGTAGCCTGCTACCCCCGGGCACTCCCTGCCCCCGCTGAAACTTACACATACACGCACATGCGTATACGCACATGCGTATACGCACCCACACACATACACCCACGCACGCACACCCACACACGCACACCCACACACACACACACCATGTGCCACTCAGAATTTCTGCTGTCAGGAGATATAAGTGCAATTAGTGTTAAGTGGTTCAGTGTATACTATCTATTAATTAGGCCCGTGGTGAAAACAAAATGGATTTTCTGTGCGAAGAAGATCTCGGTGGAAAGGACGTTCCCTTGACATGGGTCGGGGTAGTGGATCTTCTAAGGAAGAACTGGACGACAAATGTCACCATCCAAGCCTTGGCTGATGTCTTTCATTATAATCTGTTAATTATAACGGTGCATGGGGTAGGTATTAGCCTTATGAGTTTTTCTGTTAAGCTTCTTGGCGATTATTAGATCTGAACTAAAGAATTTATCACAAGTAAAAATATTTATATATATCGTGTAGCATGAAATTTTTGCGGGAGTTTTATTTTGCAGATTGGCGGTTTTTCGTGTTTTGCAGGAACATTTTTTTTGCGATTCGAGATGACTGAAATTTATGCGGAGAACTAATTTTTGCGCGTTCCTTTTCAATCAGCGAAACATTAAAAAGGAAGGAAGCTTAATATGTTCAACTTTTATTGCTTAGGTGCTCCAATTTGAAAAGTTGGTTATCATTGGAATGTCTGTTAATTCGGTGAAAATTTGAGGATATCAAATTTCACAATTGCCTTAAATTGCCTTCCCCTTAAAATAACCAAATTTTCAAATTGGAGCAGGAACGTGTGCACTAACCTTGATTCACTTGCATGAAAATATCCACTATATTAACAACTTTTACCAGGCTTTTCCCAATTTTCCTTAAAATTAGAGTTCAAAGGTCACATAACACGTTTCCATGGAAACTTCCACAACAAGGTATCAAGGTTGTGACTTTATGGAATCTGTAAAAGTGCAAAGACTATATCTAACAAGCACGAAGAGATAGACCACCCCCTCTTGATTTGCGGCGGCCATATTGAAATAGTTTGAGACCCATGCCTTAATGCCCCTGAGTGCTTTGAGGCCAACGGCGCAGGTAAAATTGCTTTGATATATTTATTGTATTTGAGATTTTAGTACAAGCTTTCAGACTGGAGGCTGAATCGTTTTCGGGTCGGTTCGGATGTCTCATTAGAGGTCTACGGTCACTACAGCCTCTTGCCCGGGCGATTATGTCCTTTCTAGAAGTGGTAGACAAAGTTGTCTATGGGTACATGACGGAGGTCACGTGGTTAATTTATGTCTACATTTGAGTGTTTATTTTCAAACTAACGTTCGCTCATCCAGCCTACTTTAGAATGGGAGTTCCCTTGCAACATATCTAGTAATTACGTATTTAAGATACGGAATATTTAAAAAAGTAAAGAAGAAATTATACAGACGTTTTAGAAAGTTTATTTGAGTAAATTTGTATCTGATAGTATCTGACTGCATGATTAGTGATTTCTTTATTTCAATAGCTCCCTAAAAGTGATGTAGATAGGTCCAGTGATATCGAGTCCAGCGACGTTGATGTTAGTGACAGGGAAGCAAAGGAGAAGAGAAAGGTAAGCAAACATATCCTCTTTAGATCACCGCACAACAAAGTCAGGGGCCCGGGGCATCTGTCCCAAAAAAACGTTTCAGTAGAGCTTGCTCGTGGTGGCCCGAAATATACCAGAAAATACTCTGAGAATACAGGATATGACCTTCTACACAATGTAATTTTTCAAAATTGGGCTTTGATCAGCGATCACAACATTCGTTCTGTCTTTTTTTTTCTTAAAACTATTGAAGAACAATGGAATCACACGACAATGGGTGTATATTCGGGTTATTTATTTGCTTATTTATTTATTAATTTATCTGTTTTTAATCTTTCCCTGCAATACCTTTCACATACTCAGGAAAAATGAAATGGTGTAGAGGCCAGGAGTGCTAGTGTTTCATTGTAACGGAATTGGTGTTATGGGGGTCTACTACATGTGCATTTTGATGAACATTTTCTCTCCTAGCCTCGACATTTTTAGAACTGTGTATTCTGGCGCTGATTCTACTTTTATCTCTTCTGCTGCTTCTAAACTTACCGCTTTTATTCTACAGGAATGATGTTGACGACATTGTCATACAGATGGGTAAAAGGGCTTATCTAAATCAAGAACAGATTGACAGTATGGAGATTTCCCAGTGCGAGATCGTGCCAGCGCACCCTGAAGGCCCATCGAAATTCAGGGTTACGTACAACGAAAAAGTTCCATTGTCTCCAGCTGCAGATAGTTGGGAATGGGGACGTGCTCAGCACTGCCCACGAAAAGCCTTCTGTAAAGGTGGTCGGAGAACATTACAGAAATGCAGGGGCTATCACAAATACATGAATGATGTGTGCCTGTATAAAAAAAAATCAACAAAAGCAAAACCAAATGCATGCACTGTGGACACGCCTCTTCTCACGTTGAATGCTCTGCCAGGAAATATATCGAAAATGACCGCTGCCATAAAAATATGACTTTGATATATGTTGGCAAGCATGTGTGCCCTCGTAGGCAACCGTCTAAAGCAACCCCTCAGAAGGAGATAGCAGAATACATGAAAACTCGTCCAACAACAACAACCTCACAATTGAGAATAGACAAAGTAAGGGAGGCTTTACTTAGCGGGAAGTCCGCCGAAGAAGTAGACAGTATAGCCTTGAATTATAGTGATCCAAGGCAATTAGAGTATATGCAGAGGACTGCCAGTAATGTAAAACGACCTGGCAGCAATGATATTGAGGCGATTAGATTACTCAAGGAAGACTTTTTGCGCAGAAAATTGGACGAAAATTTGATACTCGAAATAGGAGACGACTATGTAATACTGTCGTCGAAAGATAAAATTCGTTTGGCCTGTTTGATAACACTCGGTATCATTGAAGAACCAGTAAGTCTAGACGGATGTGAGAGTCACGCGAAGAACTACACAGAGATAGAGATGACTACTTACAATGCAGGTATCCGAAGAAATGTCAAATTAGTCCATATGTTTTGTCCAAAGCCTGGAGAAAACTCTTCAAATATATCAAAAATGATAAAGTGCTTTGAGGATGCAGTAAACAAAGAACTTCCTTCTGTTGCCCGCGAGCACGACCTCGATCCTAACGTATATGCCGACAGAGGTCTCGACGCTGCCTCTTATGTCGGAGATGAAGGTGGGGCGTTGTGGGCTGGACTATGCAAATCTAAAGGCGACGCTGTCAAAGATCGTACTATATCTGACGCGTACCACCTGAACCAAGACATCACGCGCCACTTGAAATACGCAAGGACAACGATGACAAGAAAAAGTTCAAGAAGCTAATGCAAGAGGCAATTGTTGCTACAACGTACATCCAAGCAGACAAAGCAGAAAAGGATTTAATCAAATTGATTGGAAAAAACTCGACTGATTCCAAAAAAATGACAAAAGTGTGGTGGTGGGGAAGAAGAACAAGGTGGCAATCGTGGTGTCAGTGCTTCTCCACCAGTCATGCCTCGTCAGCAGAAGTGTCAAATGCAAGATCACTGAGTGCTTCGGGATACCGCAAGCGTCTACTAGACGTTGTCACTGTTGAGTGCACTGCCGCGGTTTTAGAGTCTGCGGAAATAAAAAGACAAGAATTGGGCTTGAGAACTGTCGGGAGGGGCCCATCATCCGCAGATCGTGAAAACGCTCAACAGTCAGAGTTGTTAGCTGATATCGATAACGCGGCACTGTGCAGCATTTTCCTTTGTCAGGTCATCATGATGATTTTGACTATGCACGTGAGCTAGAGAAAGCTCACGCTGAATATAGAGTGAACACAAGAGACACGCACAGGGCAGACAAGAGGAGGAAAGAGGCCTCAGGCAATGGTGCTAACTGTACGAAAAACAATGATAAAGTTACCAAGCAACGGAAACAGCTTTTCAAAAAAAAAGCCGTTCAAGGTGTAAACATGGATATTCTTGAATGTGTGTCCTGTCTGGAAAGGTTTAAATTCACTATACTGGACACCATGGGATAAATTGAAGAAATAGTTGTTTCCAAAAACAACGAGCTGATTTGTTCATCCACTGGATGCAGGAAATCCTGCTACCATGCTATTTATATATTTCACAAAGTATTCAACTTCGATAGCAACGTGCCTCTTATATACAAAAAGAGGTTCACACAAAATGAATGGAAAATAATCCTGGATTCATTTCCACAGACAGTACCAATCGTTAGGGTGGGACGACAGGAAAGAGATCGTCAAGTTTATAAACTAAGTCGTCGACAAGGAAGCCGGAATGTCAAGTGTGCAACTTGTAAAAAACAAATAGTTGAGGGTCAGATTCAGGCTAGTAACTGAAGGACCTTACAGAACTTTACAAAGAAACTGGATAAAGAGAACATTTTATTTTTGTTCTAAAATCGCATTTATGGGAAAACTGCCTCGATATTCCTACATATACCCTTTTGGGTATGACACGAAGCTTGACATTGTTTACCCTTTAACTCGCGATGCATTAACCTCTCAGCAGAAGAAAGACTTGGCGCTAACTTTAAGTTTAATTTAAGTTTATAATTAGTCATAGTTTTATTACGTTTGCGTTGAAAAACGGTTAAATAAAGAAAGAAATAACATGTTAGTATGTTATGAACCCCTGCTAGCTCATGCTGTGGTTTAAACCTTCGAAGTACATGCAGGCACACTTTTTAATAGATAAGTGTGCTATCATATGGTTAAATCGTGATGGCTGTAAGAATTAATTCACGTGGTCTTCTAAGCCGGGTTCTGCCAATACAATGGAACCTCGATATAACGAAGTGCCAAGGGACTGGAGAAATTGCTTCGTTATACTATACCGGAGTTTCGTTATATCGGGGTCAAAATCCATACATTTACTATTACTGGGTACACAAAAATAAGTTCGTTATATCGGGGTCTTCGTTAAATCGGGGTACGTTATATCGGGGTTCCACTGTATAGCGGTTGATTAAGGTTGAGATATGACTGAAATACAGTCAACCTGCTCAATAAGAACATCGAAGCCTGGACATGACGTCACTATCATTCATGTATTCACATTAAGAAACACTGAAGAAACATTCTTGTTGCATTATTGATAACTGAGCTTAAATAAAATTGAATTCGTTTAGCCATAATTTTTCATCGGTTTGGATGTCTAAGAGATTTCTATGAAGTAACGAGCACGCATGCTTTTGAAAATAGTCATAATGAAAATAGGGCAATTCATTAGGACGGCAGTCACGGCACTCGAATTCTGACGAAGCTGAAAAGGTCGAGTTAAACGTTACTAGTTTAAATGCTCGATGCCAGTCCTAACACTGATACAAGCAGAAAACTGGATATGAACGTTTCATTATAGATTCAGTTTCTTCGGATAAACCATATATACCCATATATTAGGCTCGGTTTCCAGCCGTGGGGGTTTCGGTGAGCCCGCGATCCTCTCCCCACTCACGGCTGGGCGCGCGAGCTGAGGCATTGTCGGTTTTTAGCCAATCAAAAACTTGCCACTCAAATCCTGTCGCTGAATTGATTTGCATAATTTATATTGTAAACTTTTCAAAACCGGACTAGAAGCTTTGAATCGCTGTTCCAAAAAGCGTTTAAATTTGCTTTGGAAAAGTTTGCTTTCGAATAATTCAAGGATTCAAACAAGGAAGCAGTAAGATAGTTTTTCATTTTTCCAGTAAACCTGTAACTATTATTAATTCCAGTACGAAATAAAATTTGTTGTTGTTGTTGTTGTTGTGTTGGGTGAAGACACTGTGTCAGTACGCACCGGGTTTGGAAAGTCACTTGGGAAACCGTCGTCACTTGTACCAAGCTCGAAGGTCACGAAACCCGTAATGTTCGGTCATTTCTTTGCCTATGCAAGACCAGGTAGCCATTCTTACTTCAAAGAAAATTAGTACTGCCTTTATCGGAGACGAAAAGACGAACGACTCCATATTAAAAGAGTTATAAGAGAGGAAGTCACGTCTGACTCAGGCCACGTTTACGCGTTTAACACTGCGATCACAATTCACTTGAAAATCGCTGCATGAAACGAGTTTTACAATTCTTTAAGTCCTATGTATTTTTTAAGGTCTCCAAAACATACTCTACACAAGTACTGAGCGGGAATACTCGACTCTAGCTCAGAATAGTTCCGAGATAATATCTGAACTTTATCTCCGTATTTCGGCTTTTAATTTCTGTCAGCGAGGTGTCTTGAGCGGCACTATTATATTACAGAGTAACAAATAATTTAGCCTAGTTTCTCAATAATTTTAAATGGTGTTTGTTCTTGAGAATTCATTTCACACTTGGAGTTTTAGTTTACTGAGTTCCAGTGTGTTTTGAAAGTTTAGAGCCTACGCTACAGTCGTGAAAGGAAAACGGCTTTTCTTGTCAAAACACGCAAATTGAATAATATTGGATTTTAAGTAGCTGACGTCACGGACACGGTGTGTTGACCGCGCGCCCAGCCGTTAGTGGGGGGAGGCTTTGGAGAAACGACACCCCAACGGCTGAAACCGAGCCTACCCATATATGGGCTATACGGGTATGTGTCGCCAAACAGGGTATGGTCTTCATGAAGACTACTTCAGTATACTTCAGTGTGGAACAGGGTATATCAGTAAACTCGCTGTTTTGGTCTGAAACAGGGTCTTAATCTCGCTCTCCGGTCAGTTTTATCATCGGCAAGAGGACCTTATAAAAGATTTCTTATTCGAATCGGCGCCAAGTCATCGCTTAACGTCTAACACACGGTACAGTTTTCACATGTTTTTGTCTGGAACAGGGTATCTTTTTTCACTAGTTTGTCTGGAACAGGGTGGCGAAAATAGCATTTTCCTGGTCTGGAACAGGGTAAGGGTTTCAAGGGCTCAGCGGCACACCCCTACTCCCCCCCCCCCAAAAAAAAACCCACAACGTCTATACCACGTGCAAATAGCAGAGTTAAGTACAATCTGCTCTATTTTTATTTAAAACCCTTGAAACCCTTACCCAAAGCTATTGAGTGCGACTCTTGTTTAAATTGGCATAATTTCAAATGTAGTAAATTAACAACTAAAGAGTTCAATTATTACTGCTTAACAGGAGATCGCTGGCTTTGTTTGGCCTGCAGAAATGATATATTTCCATTTAATTTCCTCTCTAACTCTGATTTAATTAAGATAACATTCAATTCCAATACCAGTTGTTATTGTTCAAAACAAATTTCTCAATTTAGCTTAGACTGCTCATCACATTTTGACATAATATCCTCTATCTCAAATATACCACATTTAAAAGATTTTGATGTTGATGCACAGATGCCATCTAATTTAAACTTTGACTACTATTCTTCACATGATTTTCATAGTAATTTGAAAATTTTATCTTTAAAAAAATCTTTTTCTGCTCTGCATTGTAATATTCGCAGCCTACAAGCTAACTTTGATAACTTAATTAATTTGCTTGATAGCCTAGATTTCAATTTCTCAATTATTGGCTTATCATAAATTAAGTGTCAAAAAGGAAGGGATGTATTGTCCAATATTTCAATACCTAACTACACCTTCATATCACAACCCAGCAACACCATTGCTGGGGGTGTTGGATTTTACATTCTCACACATCATTAGATATTCATGACACATCGGCCAATGAGGAGTCTCGTTTGAGGTCACGTGTTGATACATGAAACTAGGGATAGTACGACAAAGTTAATTATTCAAGTGGGCAGGGCTTTGAAGCTGAGGGAAATTGAGGGGTAAAACAATAACTAATTTACATAATTGCTGTACTTTGAAATCGTTTCCAAATACAGAAAATATTCAAATAAGTTAAAACAATAGCAAATTTGCATATTTGCTGTACTTTGAAATCGTTTCCAAGTACAGACAATATGCAAATTAGTTCTAGATTACGGTTCTAAAAACATGAGAACATGAGACATGAAATTAGGCAATTTGATGTAACGTAATAACTATCTCCTAGTTTCTACATACAATAACGAGACAGAAGTTATCAAAATAAGAGATATACATATTTCAATATTTAAGCAATATTTCAGTTCCTAATGTAGCAACGATAAAGCTAAACGTAAATTCATGGAACCAGAACTTATTTCTGATGAAATGAAATATTAACAGTACAATTACTAAAGTAAATAGTATTTAACAAAGTTTCTGCATTCTTATCTCCAAGTAATCCCATTGTCCACAGCAGTGTCTCTTCCTCTTGGGTGACTGGTTTCTTCTCCTCACGAGAATGTTTCTCCGACAAGTGGTCGCCAGCTCTGTGTGACATCTTCATTTCAGCATTAAAAACTTTTCTAAATATCTGAAAACTAAACATAAAACAAAATTAATAACAAGGTTTATCACGGGTATAAAAAAAAGCTCGTTGAAATAAAACCTCTGTATACTTACGAGAAGATCTTAACATCCAGCGGGTTAGCTTTTTTCCCTCCATCGCAAGTTCTTTAAAAATGCGAATTACGGTACAGAAAGTGTTCTTTCCAGTAGTCTTTCCACACTACGTATTTCATGGAATGTTCACCTTTCAAACCACATCGTTATTCTTTTATATTCAGAACGTGCAATAACAAGTAATGTTTGTTCAACATTGTCCTCTGTGTCATGAATATCTAATGATGTGTGAGAAGCCATTTCTAAGCCGCGTGAGTCGGGCTACGCCCTCGACATTGTTCATGGCACTCGGATCTTGAAACCACGTCTAAAACAATCACTTGGCTTAGAAATAGTACTAAGCAGTTATTTGAAGTATTCAGAAAGAAATGATTTGAGTCAATGCACTGATTATTATGAGTCTATTTGGATTGAAATTGAAAATTCTAATGGGATGAATTTTCTTTGTGCTGTCTTTTATAGACATCCAAGTAGTAACCTGGAACCTACACTACAAAAGCTATCTATTATTCAAAAGAAATCCATTCGTATTATTACATTTTCAAAGTTTGATGCACATACAAGCCCCCTCATTTTTCAAGAAATTAAACGTTTTAAAGCTAGCAGATCTGATATTCTTGCTTTCAGTTACGTTTATGTTTGATTATCATAATAATAATATCCCAACTTCTTTCTCGGAATTCTTCACTCTAGTCAATAGAATCCATGAGCATAATACTAGATTAGCTTCAAAATCAACATATTTTATACCAACTGTTCGAACAAACTACGGTAAATTCAGTTTAAGATATAAAGGTGCTGTAATCTGGAACTCACTTTCCGAAGAAAATAGGACAATTCAGTCAAGGAAACTCTTCAAATCTAGACTCCAAAAACAGCTCATAGAGAATTACTAATTTCATTTTTTCTTTTTTTTCTTATATCCATCTTCTCTTCTAAATCTTGTATTTGCATCTCCCCATCTCCCTCCCCAAGATACCTGTGTGTAGTTTCATCGTCATTTAGTGCTTAGTGTTATTGTTGTCAAGTGTGATAATATACAATTGTGTCGTATGTTATATATATTTCTTCATGTTTCCTTGTTGTGTTGTTAAAAAAATTTGCCTCGCTGCCTCGCATCATGCCTCGCTGCCTCGCATCATGCCTCGCTGCCTCGCATCATGCCTCGCTGCCTCGCATCATGCCTCGCTGCCTCGCACTTTTGTGAACCTCGTTTTAAAATTTAGGCCAGCCCAGCCAAGGCCGGCATCATCTCCACATAGTAGAAGAAGGATCTTCACCCAACCTGACCACAACTTAATTACTTAATCCTCGGGTGTACTTACAGTACAAACCCACTTGCCTCCTCTCATGCTTGTAATCAAATGTCGTAGATCGTAATTCGCTTCAGTATCACACTGTTAAGCAGAACGCATTAAAACTTAGTGGTGTATTTTTGATTGTCACTTTTTACGCTTCGCAGGATTGCAGCAAAAGCTATCTCAAGAATGTGGAACTCGGATCCACATTTCTTTGTTATTCAAATTTGGTACGCGCAGAAATTTCCTAGCTGCGGCTCCTCATGAAACGCTATGCATACTTATTAGCTGAATACGAAATCCGGCTTTATCAAAAGTTAATGTACTCATTGAATACTGAGCTGGAAGTCAGTTCTCCAGACAGCTATGAAGAAAATATCATCTAACTGAAATATCCTCAGTTGATTGATAGTTACACTGCGACATAGGTTTCTCCTTATTCGAAGGCTCAAGCCATTTAACAAGCAGCTGAAAGAAACTCCACACGCAGAGATGAGCAATACCAAACAAAAAGAAGCCGAAACATCGGACAACAGTATGCTTCAAGACAACCAAGAAGGTGAAACAAGGGGATCCCCAAAACAACGCAATTTAATCGAAATTGGAGGCTTCCTTGCCTTCGCCGTTGTCACCTACATTATGTACACAACCCTCATCATCTCAGCTCAAGATATTCTCGCCTCAACAGACATCCCTACCTCCTCTACGCTCATATGTCTTAATCTACCTAACTTTATCATGACGCTTTTCGTGCCGTGTTTGATCGATAAGACGTCTTTGATGGCCAACGCAATGGCCTCGCTCACGTTTGATGCGATTGGCATATTGTTAATAGCTCTCATTGATACACCACGACTTCGGCTTATTGGTGTTGTGGTGGCCTCGCTTGGTATGGGAACGGCTGAGATTGGATTCCTCTCTGCAACCTCTTTACACGAAGACCTTACAATTCTTTCCTTTACGGCTGGTACTGGACTGGGATCAATTGTAGGAACAGGATTCTTTACCGGTAAGGAATATGGCTAAGCTGCTGGTGTAGTATAACTTATAGTTTAAGTAATGGGGAAAAGTTGAATCCACGGTTTAAAATATTGTAATATTATTAAAGAAAATCGCTGTTTCGTCGTTTTATATTTTAAAACTTATTAATTCGTCTATTCTCAATTAAACCGGGTATGGGTTCTTTCTAGCTGTAAGAAACCTGAATATTTGAAAAATCTGCGATCATCTGCAGCGAATTCCCTCGTGGCGTAGTGGTGAGGGATTGGTGACAGTTAGGGTGGTTTAAAATCAGGGTTAGGGTTTGCTTCGATTCTTCCCAGACGCTAAATATTTGTTATATAGTTGAGGGTACTTGTATGTATTTTCGTTCTAAAGATTTCTAAGTGTCGCTTTAGTTTGTACTTTCAGGGAATCCTACAAATTCGGGTTTCTTACACTGAGAAAATACCCAAGATTGTACAACATCAGTTTTGATCGAACTTGAAGAATCATTGCGATCGAATACTGATGCTTTTCGATGAATATTAGGATTATTCTGTGCTCTGTCACTGCGTTCCGATGCACAGAAAACGTTTATATTGTATATTCTCCATCAAACAAGACAGTGTAGGAGAGCCGCGAACCAGTAGTGTCAAGAAACAAAGCTCGGGGCGCAACAGGCTAAAGACAAATTCTGGAAAACTAATTATTTATATGTAAACTAATTATAGCAATATTTCCTTTCGTATTACCAACACCCTTTTCCTCTGCTCTTTTTCTTATTTCTTTTGTATAATTCCTCTGGAATCTTTTTCCTCAAATTCTCCTCTGCGCTTTTTCCTATTTATATAATTCTTCTTAGATGTGCGTAGTCGGGTCAAAGTAGCCGCTAGGCTTTCGAGTTGATCACTACCATAGGTATAATAGTCGAGAGAAAAATAACCTAGCTTATTAAATTTAATAGCTTATATTATCATTCCTTTTTCCTACATATTTGTAAATTTTATTTAAAAAAAGGAAAAATAGTGCAAAATAAATGAATCTAATCTGAACTTAACAGCAAACAGCATCTAATAATACCAAAGCTTCTAACAAAGGCATATTTTTATCACAGTTATACGTTATTGCTGAATGAACTGAATGTATTCAGAGTCTGGCTATTTAACAACTTAGACCCGCAGCCCGAATGGGCTACGAGTCAATACTGAGCCGCATGAGGCGCAGCCGAATGGGCTATTTGACTTGTAGCCCACG
>JAOWCC010000075.1:0-82581 GCA_030867875.1 Actinernus sp. WN-2022
CGTAATGAACTGACGTTCATTGGCCAAGTCATTTTACGAGGGACTAGAATTGTCATTCCTCAGGCTCTGAGAAAAAGAGTCCCTGATCTTGCACACGAGGGCCATCAAGGTATTGTGAAGACGAAAGAACGCTTACAGTCTAAAGTATGGTGGCCAGGCATAGATAAGGATGCAGAAAGGACATGTCGTGAATGCTACGGATGTCAACTAGTGACGAAGCAAAGCATACCTCCACTAGTGAAACCAACTAGAATGCCAGAGAGACCTTGGCAGGACCTAGCACTAGACTTACTGGGACCTATGCCAACAGGAGAGTACCTACTGGTCCTAGTAGACTATTTTAGCAGGTGGATCGAAGTTGATGTGATCCACTCTACTAACACTGAGGTAATTGTCAAGTGTTTAGATGCACAATTTTCCAGACATGGAGTACCTACTACCCTGAGGACAGATAATTTATCCAACCTTGTGTCCAAGGAAATGGAGAGGTACCTGAACGAAATGGGGATCAAGCACAAGTTAACAACACCATTGTGGCCAAGAGAAAATGGAGAGGTTGAGAGACGAAATCGATCACTCTTGAAAGCTATGAGAGCTGCCCATGCGGAAAGAAGGAACTGGAGAACTGAGCTGAACAAGTTTCTCCTAGCGTATCGCTCTACTGTGCACACAACAACTGGTAAGAGCCCAGCAGAGCTGTTATACAAGAGAAATCTTTCAACAAAATTGCCAGAGATTGATGATTTGTGTGGGTCAGGAGAGGAGGACTACCAAGAAGTTAGAGATCGTGATGCTGAGAAGAAACAGCTGGGTACAGACTATGTTGACAAGAAACGTCAGGCGGCTGAGAGAGACATCCAGGCAGGGGATCTTGTGTACTTGAGAAAAGGAAGGAGAACAAGCTATCATCGCACTACGAGAGTGAACCATACCAAGTAACGGCACGCTATGGTGATCAGATGCAACTAAAGTCATCTCAGGGTGTAGAATACAAGAGAAACATATAACACACCAAGCGTTTTATCAATCCCGTCACAGAACTAATAGAGCCTAGTGTAATAGATCCTGTGGCAGTGCCAATTAGGGAACCGACACCAGGACCAGAGTTGGAAGTACAACTAAGTCAGAGAGATGCTAAGGAGCAAATAGGAGCAAACCAGGAGCCACAGATTACAAGAAGATCAGGGAGGATAACGCGACCCCCAAACAACCTTAGTGACTATGTTACAAGCTGACTTTGATGTTAAACAGTCTTGCTCATTGTATTGGAGAGACATTTGTTAATCATATAGTTTTGTTTAGGTTGAGATACGCCTTATTGCCTTAGTGGAGAAAAGGAGAGAATGTAGTGTTTATACATCCGGGAGTTTCCTAGTGTGGGAAACCATGTATCACGTGATACTGAGAGATTCAGGAGGTCTCAAGTAGCGAGCTGTACTGTGTGTGCACGAGTCCGAGTTTAAAGAGTAGTTCAAGCCTTAGTGGCTTTCTAGGTACATAACAGTACCCCTAGAGTAATATTTCCAAAAGTAATGACCCATTAAAAAATAATGATTCTCAACCGCTCCAGTAACAACCCTTTCTACAGTAGCCTGATTTTCAGATGGTCGAGGTCGTCCGCCACTTCTACAGCAGTATGTGACCCTTTTGGTAAACAATATTTATATTACATGTTTTACCATTGTACTGTATTTGTAACACCAATATATATATTTACATGTTATACAAATTTTATCTACATGAAAATGTATGCTGCCGATGTAATTTAACTTTTTTTTTCTATCAACACCAGGGTTCCCTGCTAGCAGAGGTTTCTCATCTTTTCTCAATGTTTTCCCAAGGGCTTTTCTCTGTTTGGCTTTTTGTTGTGCTGTTCCAGGATCCCCTGAGAGAAATATGTATTACACTGTTCTGCTCCCAAGTAATTCAATCATAAGTGATGTGATGCAATCAAGTGTTGCAGTCACTTTGACAATGTTCATGTAGTGTAGTGGCCAAGAGTTAGTACAAGCAGTTGGAAGGGTCGAGGTTTCGAACTCCAGTGGAGGCACACTTTTTCTTTCTATGTCATTCTTTACTTCTTCACTCTTTACTTGTAGTTTATCAGTATCTAAGTAGTTAGTGGTTTATGAATATGATTAAGAAATATTGGTCACTAGCCTCCTCTGCAGGCATCTCTATCACCTGACACAAGAAGTCCACCCTCTATACACAGGAACCCCGTAACCAGAAAAAATATATTTAAATACAAAAAACACTGAGAGATGCCTGCAGAGGAGACTAATTGGTCACTAGAGTTGAAAATCTGTTCCAAACAATAGTGATATTCAACTGGTATTTCATTGGGTTTCCAAACTCATCCACCTGACCAGATTAGAGATTGTGGTTGGCTAATCAGATCATGAATTATTAATGAGTTTGAGAATAGGAATTTCATGATAAGTGAGGACTGGTGGGTAAACCTATATCTGAAAAAGTAAATATCGGTAAATATAATAACTCAACATAAACTATCAGTAAAACAAGAAGTCGTTGTTGAACCTAATATTTGGTTACAAAGGTATAGAGTTAATTTACTTTTACTGGATGTTTTTTTTTATCTTTGAGGTGATCATCTTGGTAATATAGTTCATTCCATTGATGCCCCCTTCTCACAATATATGTTATGTTGTTTAGGCCAAAAAAAAAAGTGTGTGTTTCTCGTTACCCAACCGAGCCTTAATTTCCCCTGGCGATCCTACAACTTTTTCTACCAAAATAACCACAAGCTTGATCATGAATTAGAGAATTGCTATGGTTTTACTTGGAATCTGCAAAAAACGTTAGTACTCTACCTACGTACCCTATCTTTTTTTTTAAGTGTAACTGGAACCACATATTTTTATTTGGCCTTATGAACAAGTGAAGATCGAGGGTTAGGCTACTGAAAAGGCATGCATTTAACAAAAATAAGAAACTGTATGTGAGGCCTATATATAGCAGTTTAGTTTCCCACTGTTAACATGTTTTGTTTCTTGTAGGGAACCAATGGATCTTACAGCTGCTATTTTTGCAGTTATTTCTGGAAGTTTACATGACCTGGACATTGCTACAGTTGTCACACCCAATGAAAAGATCCATTCATTCCTTTCAGTGACCTGGGGCATCATATCAGACGCTGACATTGAATCAGAGAAATATAGATACTTAGGCAATGCAAGATTTACTGTTGGGGCCATGGTAAGAATTGTTGGTTTACGGACCTACAATGGAAGACTTTCCTATCTGCCATATGAAGAAGAGACTGCACCAGTTAATACAGCAAGTATTGACGTACCTTCAATGTCACTAGCAGAAAGTGATGAACTCTCATTTAAAAGTCCAACAAGCTCGTTCAAGACTCCTGGGGGCTCGTTTAAAAGCCCAGTTGGATCTTTCGTATCTGTCGAGGAAAGTCCTTCTGAAGAACAGTTAAGAAGAGATATGGTTACTTCACATGATAATGAGGGCATGCACAGTGAACTCCCATTCATCAATAATCTACAAGGCGTGGGAATTATGAAGGACAACCGATCACCTGGTCCTAATCTTTCACTCCTATCTAATCTCAAAGATCAATTACCCTCAACCTGGAAGACAGTACAGGGCGACTTCATCTTGGGTTGCTCTGTGCTTCTCTCTCACTTGGGCCCAGACCTCTTTACTGCTCCTCGTGCTAAGTTTGGTGATGGAGTGATGTACATTTCCTACATTAAAGCTGGAGTATCAAGAATGAGGCTTGTTACCATATTGGGAAAAATGGGGGATGGATCCCACTTGGACTGTGAAGAGTATGTTAGTGTGAAGGCACGTGCCTTCCGCTTAGAGCCCGATGTATCACAGGCAGGTACAATAGCTGTTGATGGTGAGCGTGTCCCATATACGACTATCCAGGGACAGATTCATAAGGGACTCGGAAGAGTGATGTGTGTGAGACCCTCCGTATAAAGAACCAGCCTCACAATCAAGTGCACTTTGTTGGGTTGGGGTGGTTTTGTTTTTTCTTTTACCTTTTTTAATCTTCGGAAGTATAGTGTACTCCATATTATTCTCTTCACCTGATTTTAATTTGTTTCTTCACAAATGATCACCAAATGATACCCTTGTGTTATAATACACTCTGAGAGTATTATTGGTTTGAACTTTTATATTTTATGAAATGTAGGCCTTTCGTTTTTGATCTATAACATCCCACGCTGCTTTACCTCCATATTGTCTTCAGATTAGCAAACAAAATCGTGATTTCCTTCAGCTTTAGTCTATCATACAAGATACTGTATCCCCGCAAAATGTTCATAACATGCTCTCAGCCACCTGACGGCCCGAAGCGAGGATAACTTTAGCTCTAGGGTAGTGCTAAATCTGTAATCGTACTCTGTAAATTTTAACCCCGTACACTAGTCGAACCATTTACAGACTGAAGAACTATGTAAAAAGTCTGTCAAATGTGATAAAAAAAAAAGGTGTATGTAACTTTGTACAAACATTTTACAAAGTCTGTAAAGTACGATCCGTCACATTTCATTTTCTAGACTTTAGACAAAGTTATTCAAAGACTGTAAATGGGTCGATTTTTTGGGATTGGTGATTTAAGCCCAGGTTACCTTGCTTCGAACAACCGCTGGCCCGTGTACAGTGTAAAGTCCTGGTGGCCAGACAAGTCCGACATCGTACAATATGTTGACAACAAGGATTCTGGGACCGAAATTTACCCAGTCCTTGGTCTTGTGGCATTTCATTGTGGTTAAAGCGATTATTATTATTATTATTTTTTATTAGCAACAATATATATAATGAAATATAAAGGAAAAGCATACACATAAACCAAAAAAATCCATTCGGTTGGCAGGGTATCCGCAGGGTATTGGCGAATGGTCAATTACTGCGGGCCGATTCTCTAACTAAGAAATGTGATCATCTTGCGTCGATGAAAAAGTGACGGCAATTAGACTAGATCATACTCAACGCAATTCCATGCTAGCGTGCCTCGAATGGAAAGCAAGTTCTGATGTCAAGACCGAGTGCCGTGTACGCAGTACACCTTGAATGCTCGTTACATCATTATGACGCGTCTATACAAAAATCAACAGCACAAATATATCTTGGATTCCTTGAAGGCTTAAGGTTCTATATTTGATTGTTGGACACAATCGACCTTTTCTATTAATGCGTATTCGATTGATTATCGACATATAATGGCAATATTTCTATAGCGCCATTTCACCACAGTCTCATGGCGCTTTACATCTTACTGACATCCCGTCTGTGATTTTTTTCGGACTGCTTACGGCGCTTAATGGCTGCCACGCAGTTTACAATGTTGAGTGTGTGGTTAGTACAATGGCCAGGCTGCTGTACCGGGTGACAATCCCCTGCACGTCTCCTTCAACGAGATTCGAACCCCCGACCTCCCACACTCTAGATCGTGTTCTACCAACTGAGCTAACCAAAATCATTAACAAATATCAACATTAGTGATCTTGTGAAGTTGCAGTATTTATTAGTGATTTGAAATTCATGAGATTGATATGCGAAATACAACGAAGGTCTTTCTAGCTGGCTCACTTTCATATTGTTTTCTTCATACAATTCTCAATATTTCTCTAAAACTGAACACCAACCATGTCACGTGTGAGATGGATATATGGTCACGTGTGAGATGGATATATGGTCACGTGGAGCCATTTCTGTGAGAGAAAAATATGTTATTAATGATAAATGTCCGAAGTTTTTGTTGGGCTATGTTTCGTATAATCCCCAATAGCCAAGTTTTAATTTGAGACGTATAGTTTTGTCGGGCTAGAATGCTCAATTTCTATTTTAGACGAATTCGTCTGTTTCTGCTTCATCTATTGAAACGTAACTAATTATAGTATTTATATACAAACAATATAATTATAGAGGATATTACATGGCCGCACAGAGATACGGAATATAAGTTCGGGTGTTTAGCTACGAACGAATGAGTTATCAAGTTAAACACGAGAATATCAGTATCTCATGCAAGCAGCCATGGAATGTACTTTTTATTAAAACCTCCCGCTGCGCATTTTCAGATCAGCAAAATCTATTAAAAGTCAGTTAATTAAATCAAGTCCAAATCATACAGATTTCCTCAAGATAGTGTCGCTTCTACGATACATTTATTTAATTAAGGGTAATCGCCTTACGTATGAGGTGAATATATCACATATCCCCGAGTGGAAGGCCGATAAATGGCTTATAACTCAAATACGGTTCTCCCTTCATGTAGACAGAATTGTATTGTATTGTGTTGTGTTCTATTGTATTGTGTATTTCGTTCTATTGTATTTTGATAGCAATTCATGTGTTGGTACATAAGGGACCACCCAAAATACACGTTTAGGTTTACAATCGTCCAAAGAAAATAAACTAAGATAGAAACTAGAACTAAAATTAAAAATACAATACTTTAAATCATGTGAACAGGCATGTATTTATATAACAGTGTTTAAAGCGTTGAATTGGGACGCCCTAGGTAGGATGTATTCGTGGCCACAACCAGTGTTTCCCACTTTATACTTAATTATGTCTACAACTGACATACATTCGAAAACATATCCAAATTTATAAGCTCGATTAAGTAACCTCGTCCTGTCTGTAGCAGGTGAATACTTACATACGCGCGGTACAATTTGCTTGCTTTACGTATCAATTCTTCAAATTGAATGTTGGCGGCCTCGAATAGAGACGGCTGTTTGCTAGAGAATATATCCAGGGGCATCTGTCTGCCTTTGGAATCGGACGGTTACGAGATACAATCCTCGCAGGGGCATCTGTCTGCCTTTGGAATCGGACGGTTACGAGATACAATCCTCGGAAAGGAACAAAGAGAGCCATGTGAAAAATTATAATAGCAATTATTGTACTGTCTGTGATTTTCAAACGTGATAACTGTAGTAGATAGGATGATTGCGTTACAAGTAGTAGTTAGTAAATAAACGTTTTAGTACACTTAACTTGTAACTTCGTAGTTGCTAACATAATGGTATCGGCAAAAAAATCCAGATATTTTATTTCCCTGAAACAATTGTTTCGTAAGGTGTGTACATGGTCAAAATTTGTTATCATTACTATCGATTGTGTATGAAGTGAATAGTAGAATATTTCTTGATTTGAGTATTACCTCGGAGTTATAGAGGTTTATTTCCAATATGACGTAAATTAGACGTAAATTGGGAATTTACTCATTTATTTATCCTTGTGAATGAAACCGTTTTCTGATTTTAATTTGATAACATATTTGGTAAAATCAATGATAGAGCGGATTTCAATTGAGTGTCGGAAGTGTTTTGGTTTTGCGTTTACTAAGCTCTCCTATTGGCTGAGAAAGTAAACCAACCAATCAGAATCCAAAGTAAAACCAAATGCAAATTGTTTTGGTTTTGCTTTGGTTTGTCATTGGCTCACAGGGAAGCCATTTACGAGTTACTTGTGATTACTCGCTCCTATGATTGGCTGGCTGTGGGTAATTTGCGTTTGGTTTTACTACACTCAATTGCAAACCGCTCTATAAGCTTCAAGTATAACAGATGTTTACAAAAGTCATCTCTCTACAAGCATGTTTTTGTATAATAAATGATTCCCTGTTTTACGTCACCGGCTTGAATATATTACAAATATAAACCTATAGCTCATGGATACAACACTCGAATTGATCAATATTCTACTATTCACTTCATGTAGAATCGATGTTTATAGTGATAACAATGTTTGACCTGATATTTACACTTAACTGTGTGTCAGCCCTTCGTCTCTATTTCAAACTGAAACAAATTGAAGCTGAAAGTAGCTATTGCCCACTTGACAAATGAGGATGGGGCGAGCTCGGCTTCGGATCGTTACTGGGGACAGTTAATTGCGATATTTGCCATGTTCAGTAACGATCCCAAGCGCCTTTTGACCCCTACTCGTTCCAAGTGGCCCTTCGTTCCATTCACCTCATTAATTATTCATGAGTTTCAGAGCAATGACGGAGTTGAACAACATTGAGAGAAAACACATCTAGTGGAAACTATACAATCGTTACCACTCATTTGCAAAAACAAATATTTTATCTGATCAATATTTGTATACTGGAGCTCCTCGCGAATCTGTTTCGCTTTTCTCCTCCATAGTAGTCGTTTTGCTACTCTTAGATCACGCCTGTTTGCCTCTGCCGCACAGATCATAGGACCGAAATGAACTAAAGCTTCAGCAAATAAAAAGCTGAATTGGTTTCGCCACGGCGTTAGAGACTTACATTTTCGTGTTAATTCTCTATAATTAATTCTTCCATACTTATATTGTTCAAACCAATCGATTTAATTAAGCTCTGTTATTGCTATCGAATTTTGTCTTTGTTATTAACTTAGGGCATTGGGGAATAGGGTTTTTGGAAATAAAATAATGTGATATATCACAAGCTCCCTAGATGAGTTTTCTAGCTCTTGGAGCAAATGAAAAGATTGAATACTGTTGAAATGAATATATTAAGTTTCTCTTTATAATGAACTTATTATCATCGTCCCCTTGGGACGTTCATACTCCTTCTTAACCACTCCTAAAGGCCGTTATACATCTTTATTTATACATGGCAAATCATCAGTTACATACATAGATTTAAAAAACACTAAAATATGAAACTGTTTTACATGAAAGCCATGTTGCAGGGACGAATAAGAAAAATAGGAATGTCATATCTAAGAAATATTTACATAAGGTTAAAATAACTCTATTTCGTAAGATTAAAAATGAAGTTATTTAAACTAGTTGATTGCCTTACATCCTCAGGCAGTTCATTCCATAACTTAGCCCCACTAAAGCGAAAAGCCTTTTTACCGAAATTGGTTCGTGGCCGTACGAGGGTTAGTTTTGTTGATGAGCCCCCAAGATTGAAATTTGTAGAGGCTGAACGTGGTATAAATTTTGAGGATAAATATTCAGGAGACAGGTTATTTAAAGCCTTATAAATCATTATTGCTTTTTGTTTGATTCGTCGAATATATAGTCTGTCCCAATTTAGAGTACTTAGGAGCTCATCAATCTTAGTATCAAAGGGTAAACCGGTTATTATTCTGGCAGCTCGGTTTTGCAACTTTTGTAGATTCTCGGCAAGTCCTTTATTTAGATTTTCCCAAACAACACTACAGTAATCAAAATGAGGGAGTATGAGAGTATCATAGACACTTAGCAGTGCTTTAGGGGGTATGAAAGGCTTTATACGTCTGAGTGCACCTAGACCTGAGGAGATTTTCTTCATGAGTTTGTTAATGTGGGTTTTCCAAGACAAATTTTCATCTAGATGTACACCAAGATATTTTGTTGAGGTAACTCTTTCTATGACTTTACCATCAATGGTGAAAGATAAATCTTTCGGAAAATTTGTCAATTTCTGGTGGGAACCCACTAGCAACAATTCAGTTTTTGTTGCATTTAGGGTGAGTCTATTTGCACAAAGCCAATTTCTAACATTTTGGAGGTCGAGTCCTAAGCATTCTTCTATCTCTCTCGGACTCTCGCCGGTTACTGTTAGGTTTGTATCATCGGCGTACATCCGAGGAAAATATTTTAATAGGCAGTTGGGAAGATCGTTGATGTAGAGTGTCACACCACTTGACGTCGCACGTTCAGCGGCCCTAGTTTCCTAGCTGCTTTTCTGTTTTCTTGTATGATTGTAACACATTCTGTTCGTCTCAATAAAACGTTGCTGACTTCGTGCGATTCTCTCCAATAGTGTGTCACTGTCATTAATAAAATAATGTAAAATAGAAATGTTTTCTATTCGCCTGAGCAAAGAGAACAGAATATATATACCCCTAGTGTTCTCATTGTGCGCAGTAGCAATATCTCTTCACAAATTAGGAGGGCATTGTTGCATGAAATTACTGTTCACAAGGCTTCTCATTGTTTTTCGCGGCTAAAAATAGCCTGATCCTGTTCTTTACCATTTGTCAAGTTGATCTGGGAACACGCTAAGTCACGAATGCATAACACGCTCCTGGTCGACAGGTGCTAATGAATTCTGGGTATTTTCAGTAGGTTGATCATTGTGCGTCACGTGTCGTGGGGCATCATGGGACGTTTGTAATGATATATTAGCCTGTGTCTTGGTGGGCAGCCAATCTACGTGTCGTGGGGCATCATGGGACGTTTGTAATGATTTATTAGCCCGTGTCTAAAGCCCGGTTTGAATTTCTCACCTTACTAACGTTTTGAAAGTTGAAAGGACTGCATGTAGTTTTCTGTACGCTAAACGTTTACTAAATATTGATGCCAAATAAAATTTTGCTAGCACAAACAGAAAAAAAAGTTGTGAATATTTCTTTCGAGAGAGTAAAAAGTCGAAAAATCGCAAAAACCTCAAAATTTACAAATTTCAGGTTTTCTAAAAACCACTCCAGAGAATTTTTTTAACGTTTTTAAATAATTAAATTCAATCTTTCATAAGAATTTTACACTTATCGCTGAAAAATATCTACAGTTGTATAAATGACTTTTCAAAGAGGAGCACATCAGATAGTTCTTTGTTTACATCTAGAGCGGCCACGGCTAACTAACGGAATAGGCACGTGCATTCAAAGGTCGACAAATTACCATAATCTGTAACAATTAGCATGCACACCTGCACCCCGTAGTTTTGGTACGGCACACCGCACTCTTAGTTTCGGCACGGCACCCCATAGTTTCAGCACGGCACCCCTTAGTTTTGGTACGGCACTCCTTAGTTTTGGTACGGCACCCCTTAGTTTCGGCACGGCACTCTTAGCGAACAACGAGATATGAAATCTAAAAATAACCCGGTCTGGGAAAACGCTGCATCACGAATCTATGACAGATGGACGCTGCGGGTTTTTTACTAAGACAAAATGAAATTTGTAACGGTTTCTTGCCATATACTTGTGTTCCCTGAAGAAGGATGGCCATGCCAACCGAAATATCGGTATTAATTCTATATTTCTCTAACCGTACAATCAGCCTTTCATTTTGTCTTAGTACTTATTCGACCTGGTATAAATACAATAACCTATTTGTGGCGTCGAAATATGTGGCGTCGAAATATTTCGTCCGCGGACATTATCTGAACCGAGAATAGAACAGTTCCCGAGGGCGAAGCACGAGGGAAACTGTCAACTTCGAGGATCAGATAATGTCCAAGGACAAATATCAGGGCATATTTAGACGCCACAATGTAGGTCATAGCCTGATTTTCAGATGGTACCAGGTCGTCCGCTCACTTCCTCCCCCTAGGAAGTGATCGGACGACCTCGTACCGTCTGAAAATCAGGCTATGTAGGTCATTGTTGTTATCATCCTTCAAATATTCTCTTTCACGCGCGCTTATACGCTCACAGGGGGTGTATTCGCTGTTAGTATATACCACACCAGTGAATATGACTTTTCGCGCGTTCTGATTGGCTACTCAAACAGTGAATATGATTTCCTATTCACCTCCACTTCGGTTAATAATTGTTAAATATTTGCTGATTATTTCCCATCCAAGGTGTTCCGGTTCTTGCACTTCGTCCGAATTGCTCCTTGCATCTAGTATTTTACACTTTTATATCTTTTTATCACGACATTCATGTAAACAATGTTTGTCGTTGAATCTTCCTTTCGATTGAATGGTAACCGCGCCTCCACTTGATTTATTTTAGCTATCCCGCCCTCGTAGCTGGAATACAGCCGCCTCCTCAGCTCGTTCCAGCCGTGAACGAGGAGGCGGCTGTATTTTTGGCTACCGCCCCCGCTTCTAAAAGTTATACTTTCGGTCGTATGATCTGGTTCGTCAATATCAAAGTACTTCACTTAGATCAAGTAGCGGTTATTTTGGGTGGTTGGCGTTCAAGTCTATATATAAAGCGGCAAACTGCAACCCAGAAGCTTGGTGGCGGGGGTTGCGTCCCTTTTAACCTGCGGCACGCTTTTAACATATTCTAAGAAATCAGAACATATAACACCAATACTTAAAGAACTACACTGGTTACCATTACTGCTAGAATAGAATTTTTAAAATTCTAATTTTAACTTTCAAAGCTTATCATGAAACTGGACCTTATTATCTACAAGAACTCTTAATTAAATATATACCTGGTAGATCGCTACGCTCGGTTAATAAGAAACTTTTAGTCGTCCCTAAATATAATCTTGAAACTTATGGAAAGCGAGCATTTTCAGTAATTGCGCCAACATTATGGAATAATCTGCCTGACATTATAAGGACTACTGAGTCTCTAAACACTTTCAAGAGCAGAGTTAAAACTTACTTATTTCAGTTGACGCTATTATCACTCTGATACCTGAAATACTTGATTGAGTCGGCTACGTAAACGTAATTTATTTGAGTAAATATTAATTAATTATTTATAGACCAACATTGTAATTTTAAGGATAACATTTGTATATAATTTAAACATATTTGTTATAGTTACTTATATTATTACTTATATTATTAGTAGTAGTAGTAGTAGCATTGTAAAGCGCTATTGGTTTTATAGTAGAAATAACGCTATATAAATAAAGATTATTATTATTATTATTATTTATAATACTGTACACGTACTGTCCACTTGGTATAGTTTGTTCATGCGTGGGTCTTTTACTGAAAAGGTGTTCACACGACTTTCTGTCAGTTTTTAACGGATTACTCATCCCGTGGAATATTCTTTCCCGATCTATCCGCACACTCATCACATCACACAATATGTTCAAATATATACCTAAACATATCAAATAGCACCGTGGAAAGACTTGTTTGGAATAGGAATCAGTGACAAGATAGTTTTATAAAACATTGAATGTGTTCAGGTTTAATAATAATATACTCCTGATGTGTTTCCATGTTTTTGAGGCCGCCTTCGCATGGCTCCTATGGCTCGGGAATCGGGAATTATGCCGGCATAATAGTTCTATTATGGTGGTGGTGGGAGGAGGAAGGGGGTTAACGTAAAGCATAATTTAAAGTCTATTTTCAGTGGTGACGTCGAAAAGCATTATCCCCAATTTTTCGAGCATAATGTTGCTAATCTAATCGAATAGTTCTTACCGAGATGAATGTTTGAAGCTGAGCACGGGCGGCGAGGCGACTCGTAATTATTTCCTATTTTATTCGGAAATCTTCGGCTTATATTCGGGATTGTTCGTAGGACGAATTTTGAGCAAACGGGTTGGATTCTGATTTCTGAAGCAGCAGCTGAATTTACTTTAGTTAACCGGATCTAAAATTAGAAAAGTTATTTATAGTTGGTTGTTTGCGGCCAATAGCGAAGGACACGGGTTGAGTCGCTGGTCAAGACACGATGTATACAAGATGGCTGCCACAACCAAACGTACAGGCAACAACTGGGTCAAATTAAACGTCGGCGGGACATGCTTTCTAACCACCAAACAAACCCTTTGTAGACATCCAAACTCTTTCCTATCTAGGTTATGTGCAGAGGACCCTGATTTACCGTCGGATAAGGTGAGTTCGGCGCTTAATTGTCGTGGTTTTGAGTCTTAGTCCGTGCTGACCCGGTAGACATTTTGGGTTTTATTGGCAGGATGATAACGATGCTTACATGATAGATCGCGATCCGTGCTACTTTGGACCCATCTTGAACTATCTGCGACATGGAAAACTTATAATCGACAGAGATTTACACGAAGAAGGTAAATATGCTGAACTTATGTGTCTAGTTAGAAATAGACTCAGGCCTTGGCGCCTAGCTTTCGGTGTCAAGTCGATCGTCGACTGTAGTCGTTCGCTGTTGTATGTAAGAAACCGTATGTAAACATCCAAACCTAACCGTATATACCAGTCACATTAATCGACAAGGCGAAGCATTTTAAACTAGAATGCATTAGTTTTATTTAAGGTATCTTTTATTGGAACTTCTGTTGTGCATTTTATGTTATCACAGAGCGTTGTTTGGTTCTTCTCGGATCCGCGAACTCTTTATAGTCTTGACTCTTGTCTTGGCGATCGATCGATATATATTCTCGATTAATTCACTGTCGAGTAGAAGGAAGACTAGAAAGCTACTGTATACAGTTTTAATATATCCATTTTTTTTCTTCCGAGGAAGCGTATATCACGTCCTTGCTACGGTTTCCTTGCTACGTATATACTAAACAACCGATCTGGTGAAAATATATGTAATTTAATCATTCTTGAACATTCCCATATGTATACAGGACTGTCGTTTGTTGGATACTTTGTTGGCATACAGTTGGTAACATAAGTTCTGAACAGAAGATCACTTTAGAATGGAAAAAAGTTACAGCAAATTCTAGTTCTTTCATTGACCGTATTTTTAATGAGTTCTTAAACAGTGCTGAAGTTGTTGTGTTATATAAAAAAAAAACATAGCCCATGATGGTGATCAGCTCATAGTCCCTGCATGTGAATAATAATATTATTTTAGAACAGCACACACTGACACAGCATTGCAATGTGCATATGCAGTGGAGTGCCCTATGCAATAAAAGAAATGGAGCAACTACAGAATGATCTCTGTTTATTCCACTACTTCTTCCTTACTAATGTACAGCCTTCAGTTTGAATGAAAAAGCATTTAAGTAAATTGATTTACTTTCTAGTAATAGTGGATTTTTCTAACACTCAAATTGGTGCTTGTCCTGTGCAGTTTAGGGTGGGGCCTTGCATTCCCTGCTTTACAAACATTCCTTGACTGCTGTTTGAGAAAGGTTACCAGCCTTGTGTATGTTAAAATGCATCACATATAAATACAATAACCTATTTGTGGCATCAAAATATGCCCTGATATTTCGTCCACAGACATTATCTGATCCGAGAAGAGAACAGTTCCTGAGAATGAAGCTCGAGGGAAACTGTGAGCTTCGAGGATCAGATAATGTCCAAGGACAAATATCAGGGCATATTTTGATGCCACAATGTAGGTTATTGTTGTTATCATCCTTCAAATATTTTCTTTAACGCACGCTTATATGCTCACAGCGGGTGCATTTGCTGATATTTCCCGCTCGCGGAGAGAAAGTATCGGGTCACGTGATGCATTCAACCAATCACGAGCAAGAAAAAAATATTTGATGGGTTATAGACAATAATATTGTATCCCCGGAGATGTTAAGAATAGGTTTAATATAAATGTTGTGGGTTATATATATGCAAGAACTAAGGAAGTTAAAAAGACTGTAGTAGGATTGGAATATAGATAATACGAAGGAGATGCACACCTTATGATTTGTAATATATTCCAACTTTGTGCACAGTACAAAATCCAAGCAGGTGATTGGCTAATGACAGTGACACCCAAGCATGTGATTGGCTAATGACAGTGCCACCCAAGCACTGAAAATGTCAAGCAGCAAACGCGCGAAAATTGAGGTCATGTTTTCATTTCTGCCGTTCGCGGGAAGGAGCTAATAGAGAGATTAAGCATCGCGTACTTGGATACCCGCAGACTTGAATATTTTATTAACTCGTCACAAAGAAACTGAAATCAAAACTCCAGAAGATTCGGTACGATCTCATGCAAATTTTGCAAATTACCGTGTATTAATCAGACAACAAATTAAAATATCCAAAAAGCTTATTCACCAGTGTATAGATTTGACAGAATAGACTCAAGCCAGTTTTCACATCAGGTGGAAACTAATTAGATCCGTAAGTAAAATGAAACTTTCAAAACATTTGGTTTGGTAGGAAGACATTTTAGTGCAATCTCAAAGCAAAACAAAAACTGCGGAGCTCATTGATTATTCAAATCAGTTCGCGGAAAATGTCACACATTCAAGACTCGGACTTTGAAAACGGAGCCACATTAGATAAAAAAATAAACTCCAGAATATTTATTTCGTAGAATTAATCATTTTCCAGTAAAGCTGAGAAGCTTGTGTTGCATTTTCAACTACAACACAATAAAATCACACTTTCCTCAAAGTTCGCGGTACTCTTGATCTTGTGTATCAATAGGTTACAGCAATTTTGTAAAGATTGGATAATGTCGGTAAATACTAAAAAGACCAAAGTAGTAATTTTTCAGAAACAATGTAGGAAATCTACTCTAGAGAAACATAGATTCTTTTTAGAGGGTTCCCAAATTGCTAATGTCCCCGATTATACATATCTGGGAACTACGATTTCATGTAATGGTAGTTTTTCAAAATCCAAACTAAATTTAACTGAAAAAACGAGGCGTTCTATCTTTGCAACCAAGCGTTATCTCGACTTCTCTAAAATGCCTATAAAAATATGCAATAAGTTATTTGACACCTTATTTTCACCTATTTTATTGTATAACTCAGAAATTTGGGGAGCTTATGATAGCATAAATTTCCAGAAATGGGAGACTGATCCAATTGAACGACTTCATTCGCAGTTCTTTAAATATTACCTTGGGCTTAATAAGCGGGCCCCTAATGTGGCTACTCAAAATGAAGTTGGGCGATTATCATTAAAATGTTTGATTTATAGGAATATTCTAAATTTCTGGATGCACCTTCAAGCTCTTCCTGAAGATAGTATTGCCAAGCAATGTTTATACATCTCAAAAACGCTGGCGTTGTCCAAAAAACTAAGCTTCATGACTTCAATTAATAACATTTTAGAGTCATTCCAGTCGGCGGCTAATGTAGGACCGCCTGATTTTACTACGAGTCCGAGGTCATTCAAAAAATATATACATAATATCATTTTGAATATAAGAAATGAATCCAAGTTACATCAGATGAAACTTATTCATTTAAACAAGAAACTTTCTTTTTACTCAACATTTAAAGTTGACACCAATACCTCAGAATGCTATGACATGATTAAAAATATGAAGCACAGAAGAATGTTAGCTAAACTACGAATAGGAAATCATAATTTACGTCTAGAAGTTGGAAGGCACGCACAACCTAAGATACCAAGAGAGTCCAGAACTTGCCAGTGCTGCCCTTCAACAAATATCGAGGATGAAAATTACTTCGTATTCTCCTGTGCTTCATATGCTGACCTCAGGAAAGATTTATTCGATGACGTAAACAATTACAGCAGTAACTTTTCACATCTTAATGACGCTGACAAGATCCTGTTTTTCTTCAATAGCGTTGATCCATTTATATGTAAAAAGTTAGCTCATTATGTTTATGAAGCCTTTGATAGACGTAGCGTTTTACTTTCTCGATCAGCTATGTAGATTGTATATTGTAATTGTTTTTGTTTGTTTAATTGTTTATTTATTTTAGGCAATACCATTTATGTATATGGAATGCTATTAAACAATATTGATTGATATTGATATTGTGTCAAAAACCAGACAATCAGTCTCCACGGCTGAAAGCGCACGTGAACTCGGAGAATCGTTGTATCACCGAAAAGCTGGCTTCTTGAATTGAAAACATATGCAATAGATGACTTTTAAAAATACTGAATGATTGACGGATCTATTAATCTACAAAAGCTAAAGTTTATCAGATGAAATAAAAACACTGAACTAACGATAGGACGGTGTTTAGTAACGCAATCCCACGCAACCTTTCTTTTGGTGATCCTTCGATAATTATTATTTTGGTCAATGGTGAGCCATTCATTATAACGTTTTGGTAGCCATTCGATAGTCAAGACCATCAAGGAACAATCATTATGGATTTGAAGACTGATAGCTTCAAAAGCTTAGTTTAATACCGCCGTTTCATTGCTAAACGATAGCGTGAGACGTACATCATTCCCGCCGTGCCAGATTTTTGTCGCTCATCGTGATTTGCAGTCTTTAATACTATCAGTAAATGAATATCCTGGAACTCGCGGTATCTCAAACAATTTTTTCCTTCCCTTGAGTGTATCAATATTTATTCTACTTGCCTGCTAAAACAGCCGAGTGCTTGAGATACATATATTTGCTTTTCGATTATCGTACTCTAGAAAACCTTTAGATTCAAGAGGGAAATAAAAGGCGAACGTCGATATCTGAAGTTAGAAACATAGTAATCTTAGCGTACGAAAACAGCCGCGTCTTCCCGAGCTCAAAGAAGCGACCAGTTCTTGCGTTAAGACTTCAACTTCTTGCGTTTCATCTTCTTGCGGATAAGCTCAAAATATTTAGTTCTTGCGCTTCAGCCTGAACTTCTTGCGGTTCAGTAGTTCTTGCGTCTAAAGCGCAAAAAGTTGGTTTAGGCCTTCTTGCGGCAGCTTGCGTGTTCTTGCGTCGCAAGAAGTTACTTGCGCCACTTCTTGCGCGTGCATTATTTTACGGCTGTACTGTAATACGCTTTAATTACCTCGAACATTACAAGAAATATGACAAGCTGTCAGCTAATTTGCCATTCACACCAACAAAACCTGTTAAATTAAACTGAGTTTATCTGGGTTAACACTACCTCAAACAGGTTGTTTGGTTAAGAAAGGACAGGTTGAAACTAGTTTAGCAGCAACAAGCATATGGTGTTAACAGGTGTTATTTTAATATTCTTTAATTAAACAGCTTTTAAACATGTTTAGGCTTTGGTGTGAATGGGGAATTTGGGGTACCAAATGACGGGGGTGCTTGGTGGTCATATTGAAAATGACCCCTAAAAGGTATGCATAAATTAAAGGAGGTTTAAGAACCATAACGATTTTGACACCTAAGAGGTATGCAAATATCAAATTGCATATATGTTAAGATACAAGGTACTTATTGACTGAGTGGGAGGGCTGGATGGGAAAATATTTGGCTCGAGGTCATGACGTATGGACCGAGCAGAGCAAGGTCCATACAAAATGACCGAGAGCCAAATATTTTCCCATCCGGCCCGACCTAACTCAGTCAATAGGTTTTTTATCATATGACCATATGTTTTTGTATATCAAACTGCAAAACAGCAAGAAAAAACATTGTGCAGGGCCGGACGGCTTTTTCCGGCCCACTCATGCCATACATGTCCAGCCCTCATCACATGACTTTTTAAAATGGTTTTGAAAGGAAAACGCGCGTGGGGCTGTATGGGTCATATGATAAATGTAATGGTTAATCATGTGTTGTTAAAGAAGTACCTTAAAATTAATATTTATTCTGAACTTGTAAAAGGTATGACTTGGGTTGTGTAACTAACTCATGTGAAGAGGATCCCCTAAAAGATATGGTTATAATAATGTTTACCCCTAAAAGGAGTGCTGAGCACCCCATCAGTTCAATAGTCCCCCATCCTACCCCTATCACATGTGGCCATGTTGGCTAGAAACACTAGATTTCCCATGTGTAGACTGAGACAGGAAAACAAAGGCTTTTCTTCTCTTGGGATTAAGCATGACTGCTGTGTGAATAAGTTGCCAATTTAATTAAGTAGCCAATACTTCGAGTAGTCAGTGAACATGCTACTGGCTCATAGCCATTTTACCAATAATCAACAGGTGTTCCTCCACCTGATTAAGTGGGGGTCTGGGTCCTAAAATATACAGTGCATACATCCCTTCCCTTTTTAACTGGTGGATATTGCATTAGCAATCCATATGTTATTGGTATGGGGGAAAATTATGTCACTTACTCCGTAAGGTGTTAACAAATCAATAATATTGATTTTCTCATATTAGCCAATCACAAACCAAATTTCATCGCATTTGGACATATGATTGGCAATTTTTTTCATTGTGTTGCATCACCTTGATCATGCTAATTATGCATACAAGGAAGCAATGTCAAGATGGCTACTGATGCAGAAACCAGAGAGGGCTAGAAATTATGAATTTGATAAGGAAAGTGAGGAAATGCTAGCCTACATCCAAGATGAATTGAATAGCATTAACGACAGTGATGCTGGAGGTATATCTAATGATGAAGAGTGGATTATAAACAGGGACATTCTCAAAGCAAGTAAGGATGCTTTACTAAAAATGCACAGGGCATGATGCACTGAATGACAAACTGTGTCAGGAGTAGCTATTTACCTTCGAAACCTTGCTTATTGCCACAATAACCTACCTGGAACATTTAACTAATGATATTTCTCTTTGGATGAGATAAACAGCTCTCTAAAAATTACCTGAGTCTTTCCTTCTGTAATAATATATTATAGCACTGTTCATTTAAAGTGCCTATCACTCTTTTGCAATTTTGATAGCTTATGAACCTCCAATACATTTTGAGTACTTCTGTGAAGAAAGTTTTGGTTTAAAGTGAATACTTTATGTTCTACGCTTGTTTGAAATCGTGTAAATGTGACCTTTCCTGACCAATGACCGCGTAAGTAAAAGCCTGGGTCGAAACCTGGGTAGACGTCATCTCATTAATGCATTATTCTCCATGGCACCTTTTTATCACAACAACATCGATGCATAGAAAATATACACAGTTCTTGAGTTGTTAGTAAAGAAAAAAGTCATTTTAGTCAACATGTTAAGCATTTCTTCAAATGATTCCAAGGCCGAATTAATTATATGACGTCAAGATGACGTCTACCCAGGTTTCGACCCAGGCTTTACTTATGCGGTCATGGGACAGGAAAGGTCACATTTACATGATTTCAAACAAGCGTAGAACATACATACATACATACATAAACTTTATTTCAACTCGAATTTTCAGAGTAGCAAATACATGCTAATATCTTCGAGAAAACTACTGTTACTAATACTAATACTATTGTTATATTACTAATACTAAAAATATTTACAATGAAACCTAGAAATTATTAACAAATAGACATTACTGTAAAATTAGATTAGATTGTATTTACGGATTTCTCTCTTAAAATCAGTGATAGTTGTTAAAGATCGAAGATTATCAGGTAGAGAGTTCCAGAATTTTGCAGTCGAATATTTGAAAGAGTGCAGGCCATAAGTTGTTGTTTGAGGTTTAGGTAGGTTCAAAATATCAGTGCCTCTTAAGGAATAGATTACAGATCTTAGAGTAAACATATCTTTTAGGTAGCCTGAATAGTTTGAAAATTTCAGAGATTTAAAAAGTATAATTAGCATATTCTGTATTCTTCTATTATATAGTGAAGGTGTTTTAGCTTTATATAATAGCTGGTTGTAGTTAGAATTCCTGTCATCGAACATAAATCTCAGAATACGCTTATTTAAGGCTTCTAATTTATCAGTGTTTCTACAACTACAAAAATGCCAAACCGTGGAACAATAATGGAAGTGCGGTAGGATAAATGCCTTATATAGGCGAAGCAATGTACTTTTAGAAATAAGCTTGCGAAATCTAATCATCACATTAAATTGATTATTAACCTTTTTACAAATTGAGGTTATGTGATCGTCAAAGCTAAGCTCATTATCTAGGGTCATGCCAAGCAAGTCTATCAAACGTTTGACCGGAAAAGAGAATTCATGGTCAGTCTTGCCCAGCACCATAGCTTGATGTTTTGTGGGATTTACAATCATACCGTTGTCATTATACCAATTATTCGCAATGCTAACATCGTTCTGTATGCGTCTATCTAGGGCAGCAGGATCCTTGTCAGAATCATATAATTTTATCTGTTCATCGTCCGCGTATGCGTTCAATTTTGTAGTTTTAATATGATAGAACAAATCATTAATAAAGATATTAAAAAAAACATAAAGTATTCACTTTAAAGCAAAACTTTCTTCACAGAAGTACTCAAAACTTTTCGGAGGTTCATAAGCTATCAAAATTGCAAAAGGGTGATAGGCACTTTAAGCTTGCTCTGATCAACAACAAATCTGTTTTTTACAATTATAATATTTTTTTTGTCTTCAAATGAAGCCTGGTTTTCATATGTTGGGGGAAATTGGACACAGTCGGATTTTTTGTGGTGGTCCTGCTATCTTACGATTGACAGGTGTTGACATGGCACAAATATTAGATATTAGCCAATAGGAATTTTCATTGTTCCAGCAATGTGTAATTATTTTCTCTAAGGATTGTCTGAATTTAGTCCCTCGTTTTCCTCTCTCTTCTCTCTCTTATTTTGTTCTTGTTCCCCTTCTCCCAGTTTGCTCCACATGAACGCATTCAAAAGTTTGATACTCTTCACTCTCTCCATTTGTACATTATGAATGGTGGAAAAGGAGGGAATGCTTGCAGCCTAATGTAATGGAACAAAAGAAAAGAAAACGGTGTGAAATATTATTTTGCAGTATCAAGAAAATGCCACTTGGAGCAAGTTCAATTTATTCACACTGTTTTACACTAGTTAAATAAATATATACAAAATAATTTAAAGTAAGGGCTTCATATTTATAGAGTAGATTCAGAATTGATATCAGAGATCAGTGTGTGGTAGCCAAAGTACATGTAGCTAAAGCTCTCATTGCCCACCGCGAGCTGCCACCATTTTCAAGCACACACAATAACACTAACTAAAATTAGTATGTAACACAGAAACTTTATGGATTACCTGTATATTTGAATCTCTACAAAAGAGCACTCATATAACAACTACCGGTACACTTAATGTTTGCTTTTTTATTTAGGTGTTCTTGAAGAGGCAGAGTTTTACAGTATAGAACCTCTTGTTAAGATAATAAAAGAGAAAATACAAGCAAGAGATGCCAGACAGAAATTGCCGGTAAGGTTCAGCAATATGAGAGAAATCATGATACACATAAATGGGGAGATGAGATGTGGGTGTAAGAAAAAGTGGAATTAATGTTTTTAAAGGTAATTAACTGTAATAAATAAAATACCATTAAAATATTACAGCTTGGTATGAATTAATGATCTACAATACAGTAGACTTAACACCAGCTAACTCAAACTAAAGGCAGTCTCTTATAGATTGGCTTCAATCTATTACTAACAATAATATGCCACTACCTAGCTAACTCAAACTAGGCTAACTCAAGCATGCACTCAACACTATATAAACCGTTTCCCCACCCACAATTCCCTCTTGCTCTGACGAAGGGCTAGCGCTCGAAACGTCAGGTGCTACTCTCTTTGAGGTTAGCATACCTCAATCGACTTAGTTGATTATATACCAGTGTTTATCTTCCCCACCGACGCAGACCAACACTAGTTTTTACAGGAACTAGTTACCGATCGTAACTCAAGCAAGATTCAGGACAATCTCTTGTTAATTTGAACTTGTTACTTTGAGAAAATTCTAAACTCAGACAATGCCAGCAACATTTAACCCAAACAAAATAAATGTTGTGTTTCCAGTAACGAGCTGAAAATAATCCAGTAGGTAGGTCAGAAAATCATTTTATTTTGCGGAAAATTTTTTTGTGTGCTTACAGTGTCATGTTCATGCAATCATGCTTTAAGACACACTGTAGTGAAAAGTCATTGTTTACATATTTCTCATTGTTGTCATGTTCATGCAATCATGCTTTAAGACACACTGTAGTGAAAAGTCATTGTTTACATATTTCTCATTGTTGTCATGTTCATGCAATCATGCTTTAAGACACACTGTAGTGAAAAGTCATTGTTTACATATTTCTCATTGTTGTCATGTTCATGCAATCATGCTTTAAGACACACTGTAGTGAAAAGTCATTGTTTACATATTTCTCATTGTTGTCATGTTCATGCAATCATGCTTTAAGACACACTGTAGTGAAAAGTCATTGTTTACATATTTCTCATTGTTGTCATGTTCATGTAATCATGCTGAAGACATGCTGTAGTGGGAAGTCATTGTTTACATACTTCTCATTGTTGTCATGTTCATGCAATCATGCTTAAGACACACTGTAGTGAGAAGTCATTGTTTACATACTTCTCATTGTTGTCATATTCATGTAATCATGCTGAAGACACGCTGTAGTGAGAAGTCATTGTTTACATACTTCTCATTGTTGTGATGTTCATGCAATCATGCTTAAGACACACTGTAGTGAGAAGAACAGCCTAGCAGGTAAAAGTGCCATTTACCAAAAAGTCCTTCCAGATCACAATATTCTTCAAGTTGGTTCCCTTTATTCTTACAAGTTTGATATTTAAAAAAGGTATGTTTTCAGTTAAAAAGTTGAAAATTGTAACAAATTAAATGATTATTGAAATTTACCTATTACCAAGGAAGGCATAAATTTATGGATTCCCACACTGATGAAGGAAAGCATAAATTTATGGATTCCCAGATGGCAAAGGAAAGCATAAATTTATGTGCTCCCTGAAGAAAGACCCAAATTCTTTAGTTTTTGTTGAAAAAGTCTGCATTTTTCTTCAATTTCTTTATTCAAAAGTAGCCAAAATATAAGGCTGGTATTTTAAAAAATGCCACTTGTCAACCTTTTTCCCTAAAACGGCAAAACGGCATTTTCTCCTGCTAGCCTGTTAAGTCATTGTTTACATACTTCTCATTGTTGTCATGTTCATGTAATCATGCTGAAGACACGCTGTAGTGAGAAGTCATTGTTTACATACTTCTCATTGTTGTCATGTTCATGTAATCATGCTTAAGACACACTGTAGTGAGAAGTCATTGTTTACATACTTCTCATTGTTGTCATGTTCATGTAATCATGCTGAAGACACACTGTAGTGAGAAGTCATTGTTTACATACTTCTCATTGTTGTCATGTTCATGTAATCATGCTTAAGACACACTGTAGTGAGAAGTCATTGTTTACATACTTCTCATTGTTGTCATGTTGAATCATGCAATCGTGCTTAAGAAACACTAGTGAGAAGTCATTGTTTACATACTTCTCATTGTTGTCATGTTCATGCAATCATGTTAAGACACACTGTAGTGCAAAGTCGTTGTTTTCATACTTTTCATTGTTTTAATGTTTTCTATTTTTGTTTATTTTATCTGTTTGAAGAATAGCAATAAAAAGTTTGAGATTGGCATGAAAATATCAGGTTGGTCGAGTTACCAGAAGTGCAACATTTATTTTGTTTGGCTTAGTTACGTTTTGCATGATAAGTTCACTTCTCTCTGTAGAGAAGACAGGTGTACTGTAGTACAATGTACTTAATATATACAGATCAAAACAAATACTCTGTTATTTGACTTAACTCCTGCAGTAGGGGGAAAAGGCCGATTCTGGCGCAGTTTTTGACATATTGTGAAATACTGGCGCAGCACCAGTAATTCAAAATATGACAAAGACGTCGCCAGAAGTCTGCCTTTTCCTCCTACTGTTAATTTATTCATATTTTAATGATTCCAAGAAAACCGGTTTAAACTGGATTCCAAGAATTCGATCACGTGACTCAAACTGCGCCAGTAATGTCAATTCACAAATTGCGCCAGTAATGTCGATTCCAAGAAACCGGTTTAAAGTGGTATTCAGGAATGCAGTCAAAAGTGGATTTCCAAGAAACCGGTTTAGAATGGAATTCCAGGAATGTGACCACGCCCTAATTGACCACGCCCACGAATGGAATGCCAAGGTCACATAGTATCTTTTTTTTTCTTGATGAAGTCGATCACGTGACCTTGACCTTGACTACTCCCACGGTGACCACTCCCCAATTGGCCTTGACCTTGACTGCTCCCAAAAGTCTCCGGGAGGGGGTACCCCCTCAGGTAAGCATAACTTTTGGAATGAATCAGGAATTCGATTAGGTGGCCTTAACCACGCCCACAGTATCCATGCCCAGTCCATTTCAGTGCGCCTCCTACAACTATTCTCCATAGGGCGACTGAGTGGGGCTATCGCGGTTATCTCTTCGAGCTCTCTATTTGCGATATCGTCACTTGAGTGACTCTCTAATACTTTTCGTATGTCAAACAAGCTATCCAAGTCATACATGCCGTATGCCACGTACATCTCGTATATGTCCACTGGATGGTAGGTGCGCAACCCAGCATTGTCCATTGTGGGGGAAAGGGATCTCTTTGCAGCTATCTTGTTGAGCGTTCTCCTTATGACATCTATGTCTAAGGAATGAGTTAGCATCTCATGTACGTTGTCTATGTCATCCATGTCGACTGGGTCTATGTCATCCATGAATAGGCTGCCGCATAAGCATGAGTCTATGTATAGGGGGTCAACTGGGTCTGGGTCTGCGTCATCCATGTCAACTAGGTCTGGGTCTGTGTCGTCCATGAATAGGCTGCCGCATAAGCATGAGTCTATGTATAGGGGGTCATCTGGGTCTGGGTATGTGTCGTCCATGAATAGGCTGCCACATAATCGCGGGTCTATGTATAGGGGGTTGACTAGGGGTGGGTCTATGAATAGGCTGCCACATAATCGCGGGTCTATGTATAGGGGGTTGACTAGGGGTGGGTCTATGAATAGGCTGCCACATAATCGCGTGTCTATGTATAGGGGGTTGACTAGGGGTGGGTCTATGAATAGGCTGCCACATAATCGCGGGTCTATGTATAGGGGGTTGACTAGGGGTGGGTCTATGAATAGGCTGCCACATAATCGCGGGTCTGTGTATAGGGGGTCGACTGGGTCTGGGTATATGTGCGCCTCCATTGCCTCCATGCGCGCCTCCATGTGCATCATGCGCGCCTCCATGCGTACCATGTCAATGCAGTTATGTGCTCGTGTGCTTTGTGCTTTTTGGTTGTTCGCCATCGTACTATACTAGGTCGATATATCTTTAAGTGTACTGCGTGCTCGACACATGTGCATGCCTGATAAGCACACGTTTTTGAGGCGATTATTTATGTGCTTGCATGAAAGGGGCTTAAAGGAATGGCGCGTTAAGATATTATTGGGATGAGTGGCAATGCGCAAAACGTTATGGATATGGAAGTACCCGAAATCAATGTGCCGATCTTGAAGCCAGTGGTATATAGTAAACCAAAAGCATCTAGTAAGTCAACTAAGAATGCTATGAATGCATTCGTTGATGAGATCCTATCACTTGTTCCAGAGGCTAATAAGAAAGTGGATGAACGCATCAAAAAAATAAGGGAGGAAATAAATAAACTATACGATACTAACAAACCACGACCACAACCTAGGCAGTACAAGACTGCAATAAAAGGATTCTTGAAGACATTCAGAATAGAAGGACAAGAGATCGATTATAAGACTTATGTTGATAGTAATAAACAAAGAGTCATCAATTTAATAAACCAACAAGACAAATCGATAAAGATGAAATTTATACTCACATGTGAGTTCACGAAAGAAGACATGAATACGGGATCACCTGTTACTACTATTGGAAATTTCCATTCTAGAATAGAGATAATTATGGAAGCAACAGACATATCCGATATGTTCGATAACATGATGGAAGAAATAATTGAAAAAATTGAAACATTCCAAAATGAAGGATCTGGATGGAAATTCGCAAGAGTATCGTATTTAGACATACACATCGACAAGCATATACCTATTAAGGCAAATTCATATTTGCCTCTTCCTAAGGATTTAGCCATAAAGAAAGCAATTATAAATATGAAAAATATGGATGATGAATGTTTCAAATGGTGTGTTACTGAAGCAGCATATCCTAGGAATAGAGACAATGAACGTATTACGAAAAGACTAAAGGAGAATTCAGAAAGGTTAGATTGGAGTGATATCGAATTTCCAGTTTCACTAAGACAGATAGACCATTTCGAAAGGAACAATGTACTATATTCAGTAAACGTTTTTGGATACGATAACAATGAAGTATATCCTCTAAGAATTAGTAAGTTCAATAGAGACCAAACCATTAATTTATTAATGATATCAGATGGTGATATAAATCATTATTGTTGGATTAAGAGTCTTAGCAGACTATTGTCATCACAGGTTAACAAGCATCATCATAAAACGTATTTTTGTAATAGATGCTTGAACTCATTCAAGTCGGAGGAATCACTAAACAATCATATAGAATATTGTTCAGACCACGATGCTGTTAAGATAGAGCTACCAAAAAAGGGAACCATGCTAAAATTCAAGAATTATAATAGATCTATGAGAGTACCATTTGTAATCTATGCTGATTTTGAATGTTTTACGGAGAGTATATCAACTTGCAACCCCAATGACAGTGAGAGTTATACGAAACAATACCAGAAGCATAAACCATCAGGATTTTGCTATTTGATAAAATGTTTCGATGACGATGTATTGAAACCAAAGCTAGTTACATATACAGCTGAGTTTCATGGTGATGACGTTGCACAGAAATTCATAAGTCATCTTGAGAATTCTATAAAAGAAATCTATAATAAATTTAAATTCACTAAGAAGGTATGCATGACAGGAGAAGATGAGATTGCCTATAGGAAAGCCATTAGTTGCCATATCTGTGGTGGAGAGTTAGTAGGTGATAAAGTATTGGATCATTGCCATATAACAGGTAAGTATAGAGGTGCGGCTCATAATGATTGTAATATTAATTATCAAATTCCAAAATTCTTTCCTGTCGTATTTCATAATCTGTCTGGATATGATGCACATCTTTTTATTAAGAACCTAGGCGTAACGGAAGGTGAGATAGATTGTATACCAACTACGGATGAGAAGTATATTTCATTTACGAAGAAGATAATTGTAGACAGCTTTGTGAAGGATGGAAAGAATAAAAATATTACACGAGATATCAGATTCATTGATAGCTTTAAATTTATGCAAATGAGTCTAGCAAATCTTGTAGGTAATCTTGACAAGTCTAGTTGTATGAATATGAAAAGATTCTACAAAGGAAAGCAGTTAGATTTATTGTTGAGGAAAGGAGTCTATCCTTATGATTACGTAGATAGTTTCCAAAAGTTAGCTGACACGAGTCTTCCACCAATAGAAGCCTTCTATTCGAAGCTGACTAGCACATCGATCTCAAAAGAGGATTATGAACATGCTAATACTGTTTGGAAGAATTTCGATATGAAATCTATGAAAGACTATCATGATACGTATCTCAAATCTGATGTCATCCTATTGGCAGATGTATTTGAGAACTTTAGAGATGTATGTTTGAAGAATTATAATCTAGATCCCGCATGGTATTATACATCACCGGGATTATCATGGGATGCCTGTTTGAAAATGACTAAGATTAACTTACAACTACTACATGATATTGATATGATAAATATGGTTGAGAAAGGTATTAGAGGTGGAGTATCAATGATTTCAACCCGCTATAGTATGGCTAATAATAAGTGCATGGATAATTATGATCCATTGAAGCCCTCGAAATATATTCAATACCTAGATGCAAATAATTTATATGGGTGGGCAATGAGTAGGAAACTACCAACGCATAATTTTAAGTGGATGAATAAGATGGAGTTGAGTAAGTGGTATAAATATCCTTCTATATTAGAAGTAGATCTAGAGTATCCAACAGATCATCACAATCTACACAACGACTATCCTTTAGCTCCAGAAAGACTGATGATAAATGAGGTAGAGAAATTGATTCCAAATCTGAATAATAAAACCAAATACATTGTTCACCATGATGCACTGAAACTATATGAGAGCTTAGGATTGAAAATTACTAAGATCCATAGAGGTATAATATTTAGTGAGAGTGCTTGGATGGCTCCATATATAAACTTGAATACGGAGCTACGTAAGGAAGCTAAGAATGAGTTCGAAAAAGACTTCTTCAAATTGATGAATAACTCAACCTTTGGTAAGACTATGGAAAACATACGTAATAGAGTTGACATCCAACTCGTTACATCTGAGAATAAGGTAAGGAAGTTAGTATCCAAACCAAATTATCAACATCGAACTATATTCTCTGAGAACTTGGTAGCCATACACATGAAAAGAATAAAGGTAGTATTTGACAAACCAATATACTTGGGTATGTCTATCTTAGATATTAGTAAGTCACTAATGTATGACTTTCACTATAATTATATTAAACCTAAGTATCATGAGAAAGCGAAACTCCTTTTCACAGATACAGACAGCTTGATGTATGAAATAGAAACAAACGATTTCTACAAGGATATAGAAAACGATATACTATTAAATTTCGATACAAGTAACTATCCAAATGATCATCCATCAGGTATAGGAACAGAAGTCAATAAGAAAGTTATAGGAATGTTTAAGGATGAAGTAGGTGGTAAGATCATCACTGAGTTTGTTGGACTGAGGGCAAAGTTATATGCATTCAAATACTGCGGCATAGAAGAGAAGAAGTGTAAGGGTATTAAGAAATCAGTTGTTAAGAACGACATCACATTTGACAATTATAAAATATGCTTATTTGATGGTATTCCTCAGATGAGAAAGATGAATGTAATCAGAAGTCACTTACATGAAATTTATACAGAAGAAGTCAATAAGGTAGCATTATCTAGAGATGACGATAAACGAAATATCAGTCCTGATGGTATTAATACTTTAGCACACGGTTATAAGAAATCGGTAGTACAGACAAAAAAAACGAATTGATAGTATGAGCTCATAGAACACTGTTTGGTGGTAGTTCAGTATCATGTGGTATGGTTTGTAATTCTTCTCTTACGAAACCTCGTTTTGGACCAGCTATTAAGAAATATAAGACAGGTTGATTTGTAGAGATGATACTACGTGAAATGTCATACATATCTAAACTCCATATTGGATCAGTTGATCTATATCTATCACCTCCTTCAAGTTCTCCTGGAGCATATAAGTATCTAACCTTCACTCCTGCTGGTAATATCTTTTCATCTAATCCGACAGGCCTTTTATATTTATCTTCTTTATTTTCAACTTCTTTAGAGCTTATTGATTTTATAGGTTCTTTACCAGTAATTCTTCTAACGGAACTATTAATAGTTTTCAAAACACCAGGCAATATCTTAACCCACTTTCTTGATCTATCATTTTCCATTATCATTTCCTGAGCATATTGGTGACTGAATAGTTTTTCAGAAATAGTTCTGTTAGCCCTTTCAACTAGTGACTGTGCTCTATGGTTACCAGCTTCACTTCTTTGAATTTTAATATTATGTTTTTTCATTTCACCCATAAATTCTGTTCCAGGATCTACCATTAATGTTTGTGGCCATTTTAGTTTCCTAGAATAAATCTTAGTAAAAGCTTTTGATACTTCCGTAGAATATTTAGATGTCAAGGGTTCGGCATCAACGTATCTAGAAGCTATGTCGACAACAACCAAAGCATATTTGTAAGTTCTTCTATTGACAGTATCATGTGGAAGGAATAATAAGTCCGCTTGATGGATCTGATTAGGTTTCGATATATCCCAGTGAGGTCTTGGAACATATGTGGGAGCTGGTAAGTATATTTGCCAAATCGATTGTTTCTCAAGCCACTTTTTTGCAAGGTCTTCACTTACACTAGCAGCCTGTGCTAATTTATAAATAGCTGAATTTCCTTTCCAATAACCATTCGTTGAATAATATATTTTACTAAACATATATAAATAAGAGAATAGCTTATTCCTTATAGTATTATGTCGCAACAAACGATTTCAGAAAAGCTAAGTGTCAGTCATGTTTATAAACACCCATTTGGATTGAAAGCAGAAAGTAGTCTAAATCGTATAACTATGAATCCATCTTCTGCAAGTCCAGGAGAAACTCTGTATGTCAATATTCCACAATTAACAGAGAATGTCGTTATTGTTCCTGGTAGCATAGCTCTACTATTCGATATTGTTATCACAGGACACGCAAATAAGAGACTTGTTAATAATATAGGAAGGAACCTAATATATAGACAAAAGGTAATATTTGGTGGAGAAACTATTCAGGATACACAACGTCATGATCTTTTCCACACATATCACGATTTATACTTATCAATGGAAGAACGTGAAAATAGAATAAAACAAGGTATATCTTCTGAAGCTATGAGAAAGATGCGAGCAGGTGCTGGTGATAAGCCTTCTGACGTTGCTAAGGATACTGCTCTAGCAGCAATACATGGCACTAAGTATAAGATCCCACTTGATCATTCCATTTTGAACAATCATGGAGTATTCTATCCAAAGGCACTACCTCATCCACTAATATTTGAGATTACGCTAGCCCCAGTTGCAGAAGTATTAGTATATGCAGATACTACGATACCTCCTAATTATAAACTTACAAATATAGAAATGGAGTATTCGTGTATTTCGAGTGAATTACTTGCGGGTGAGGCTGCATCAACGTATCGAGGAGGTAGAGGCTTCTTCTATGAGAATATAATTCTATATAAGACATTCAATATCAAGACAACGGATCTCGTTATCAATGAACATATTAATTTACCACGGAGGTCTATGACTGGGGTATTATTCTTGTTCACGGAAGCCTATAATGTTGGTACAAGAGATTCTGAAAAGTTTGCTAACCCAAAGATCACGTCTGTGATTATCGATATTGATGGAATGCCAAATCGTCTATACTCAAAGGGTATGCTACCATCAGATCTGTGGGATTCTATAAGGAAACGCTTTCCAGGATTAGAAGGTGTAAAACAAAATGACTTCTATGCTAGTGATAAGTTTGCATTGTGGGTTGATTTGAGAACTTTTGCAGATAATGATGTTCATGGAGGAGGATTGACACTGAATAATACACGAGATGGTGTAAGACTAGAGATTAGGAGAAAGTCTGGATCTTCTGCTGTTACCTGTTACATGTTTGTAGTGGCTGATGCACTATTCACTCTTATGAATAACGAACTCCAATCGATTATGTATTAAGGGATTTAGTATTAATATATGTATATGGAAAGATTAAATGATAAGACACCTTTTCACTGTATCATTACAGGACCAACGGAATGTGGAAAGACGAAATACTTAATAGATCTTCTTAGAGGCTCCTTTCGCTATATATTTGAATACATAGTACTATTTTGCCCAACATACATAAATAATAAGACATACCATGGATTTGCAAAGGGTGATCCTAGATTTATTGTCTTATCACCTGATGCAAGTAACATAGATGAGATAAATGATTTACTATCATATTGCCAACAATTATTTACAGGTACCAATACATTAATAATATTAGATGATTGTGCCTTTAGTAAAGATCTAAAACAGCGTTCTAACAAGTTTATTAATCTAGGGTTTTCAGGTAGACATGAAGGAATATCAGTTTGGGTATTAACTCAACAACTAACCTCAATAGCTAAACCATTCCGTGAAAATGTAGCTTGCGTTGTAGCATTTCATAGTTCATGCCAAACGGCAACTAAAACATTATTTGAAGAGTGTGGAGGAGACATGGATAATGAAGATCGTAAGAAATTCGTAAAGCTACTAAAGTCTGAAAAGTATTCTAGGATATGTTTTTGCTTACGATATCCATTCCAGTGTTATCTTGAGATACCTAATGCAATAGACACTTAAGGAGATACTTAATATATATGATTATAGGATGTCGCTAGTAATCAAGAGATTCGAAAATGTTGAACTTAATATGTCTATCAATGCTTTCATAGATAGTAAGCAGAATGTTTATTTCAAAGGGAAAGATATTGCTATAGCCCTGGGTTATAAGAGAGCCAGGGATGCTGTCTTAGATCATGTAGATGAAGAAGATAAAATAGAATATAGAAAATTACAAGGTGCGCGTTTCACGTACCTTCAAAGGGGGCGGCGTTTCACCGCCCCCTTGCATAATGCACAGCCACATTCTATTTTCATAAAAGAACCTGGACTATATTCTCTAATTATGAGTTCCAAATTAGATTCAGCCAAAAGATTCAAAAGATGGGTCACATCTAAAGTTCTACCATCTATCAGAAAGTATGGATACTATAAGATGTTTGACAATCCCAACACACTAACATTCAAAATAGAAGATGAGTATGACCTGCACACAAAAGTAGTTAGTTATATTAGACGATTCTATCCTAACATTATAATGACAGCAGGTTTGGGTGAATTGCAAGATAGCTCAACTAAACGAATTGATTCTTATAAGAAAGGATATATGAAAGGGCAACCAGATATCATAATAAATAATTGTCACAAAACTTACGAAGGTTTATGCATCGAATTTAAAACCCCTACTGGTAATGGTGTCCTATCTAATGCACAAAAGAATTTATTAGAGAAGTATGAAGAGAATGAGTTCAAGTGCTTAGTATCGAATGATTACGATCTAATAATAAAAGAGCTAAATGATTATCTAAAAGATATTAGAATAAGATGTAAGTATTGTAATAGGAAATTCTGCGCAAGTGAAACACTAAGAAATCATAAAAAGTACTTCCACAGAATAAATATGAACTAAGGCTCCTCTTAAACAATACAAGGGCCACGTTTCATGGCCCTTCAAAGGGGGTTGCGTTTCAGAGCCCCTTGAACAATGTAAGAGAGTTTAACTCTTCTATTTTATTTATAGTCATCTCTCACCGTAGAGATGACTATAAATAAAATAGAAGAGTTAAACTCCCTCTTCAGTTTAGATGCTATAGATGATAAATTAAGTATAACTACAATGACAATAGTGTGCAAGTTCAATGTAAAATTCAATTCTGAAAATGCATACAAATATCTAAAGTTGAATAAGGCTGCCATAGTTTCCATCAACTATAATGACAAGGGCATTCAACAAGTGAGATCTTTGCTGAATAAGAAGAAAAAGGTTAAGAAGGGTTTCCTAAATCAAATGACCATCATCATAAAATCAAATTTTGATGATAAATACATAAATATGAAGTTGTTCAATAATGGATCAATACAGATGACAGGTTGTAAAAGTATCAATGGTACTATTGAAGCTCTTAATAAAATGTGTATAGAATTGAGAAAGAAACATTTTGTTGATTGTCCAAAACTCTTAACCATTGATAATCTCTATGATTTTAAGATTAGCATGATCAATTGTTTGATGAATATTGGATTCAAAATAAATATAAAAATTCTATATGATTATCTAATGGAAATAGACATAGAGGCAATACTATATTTAGAAAAGCATGCATGCATTAATATTAAGATTGATAATGATATGGGAAAGAAGACATCCATTCTTGCATTCATAAGTGGTGCCATCATAATTGCTGGAGCAACAACTGCAAAGCAAATTAATGATGCATATAGATACATTTCAACTCTCCTGCTTAACAACTCTAGGAAGTTCGAATTAATTGTTGGATACATAAACGATAGTCAACAATGATAATATATGGAATCAATAATTGAAGAGTATATCGATAACAATGAAGAAGATATCCAACCAGTAAAAGCTCCAAAAGAGAAGAAGGTAAGAATCAAGAAGGAACCAACAGTAATCCCAACAGATATAGATGATAAGAGGGAATCCTTAGCAATCCTAGCAGTGTTGGGAACTATCAATGAATTCGTTGGAGTCAATATGAGTCTTGGTGATGTTAAGAAGTTGTCAGTAAAAGATGTTGAGAAGTATTATAATAGATACCAAGTCATAGTTGGTAACAAAGTTACTAATGGCTTAGTAGATACTGCTATAAAAGCTACTGTGGAAATAATCTCCCACATGGTTACTATAGATAATAATGAAGAATTATGCAATGATTTACAAACCAATGAATTAGTCAAACAAGAACTATCGAATGCTGCTGGATATTTAGTATTGAAGGGGGGTAGAATAGTAGCTCTAGCAAGTGGCTTACTTCAAATAGCAAAACATATTAAGATTTCGACAACTAGTGAGAGCAAATTGGTTTAAACATTAAAACGTATTATTTATAATATGTCGAGTGATAAGATATTTGATGATGACTACATTGATCGAATTACTAAGGAGGTAAATAATAAGAAAGAAACTCAGAAAGATCCTAAGAAGGTTGAAGCTGGAAAGAAGCTAGCAGAATACCGTAAGAAAGCTAAGAAAGAGGTAAGTACAGATGAGGTAGATCCCAAGTCTTACATACCTGAGTTATCATTCACGACAGTATTAACAATAGTTGGTATTGGCCTAACTGCTACAGACTTGTATTTTAGATATAGGAACAATAAAGTTGGAGAACCTAACGTAATAGAAGAAATAAAGCCATCTACAAAGTCATCCATTCATAATATAGGTATGTAGTGAATTGACTTAAACCCATGGTAAGATATGTAAGTATCATGGTAGAAAATAAACTTGTTAAAACATTTACAGATGCTGCTGTCGTAGTTGGACTTTCAGCTGGTGTTGGTTATCTAAGCAAAAAGATGATGAAAGAATCATTCCTAAATGATCCCTCATCAAGTATCACGAATTATGGCAAGTGGGTCTTAGTATTATCTGGAAGTACGTATCTGAAAGAGTATCTCGAAGATAAGAAGATATTACCAAAGTCACTTTAACGAATATACATATTATATAATATGGCAACTATAGCAATAATGATTGGTGGAGCTATTTTAAATGCAACGACATTCGTGGGAGGATCGTATCTAGCAAAGTACCTATCAGGTAACAATTCAGATGAAGAACGAATTAGACATGACAAGGCTCTAGAAAAATACCAACGTGATATGGGTAAGTGGCAGAAAAGAAGACAAGGATATCAAGATTGGTTATCAGAAAAATATCAAAACAAAATCCACGCAGATGATAATGACAAAGAGACTGACAACGCTTTTAGACTATATGCTCAAACACATCCAGATTTCAATTTGAATGAACCACAATTATCTAACTATTATAAACCAAGTAATAATCAGAAACAATATGAAATGGCATACGTGGGAGGTGGTATTATGGCTATAACATATATAGCTACTAAACTCGTATAAAAAGATATTATATATTATGAAATATAGAAATGGAAATTGAACCAGTGGATCCTGATGAACGCAATCCTTTTGATGATCATGATGATCACGATAATGATGGTTATATCGATGACGAATATCACGAAATGTCTCAATTGACATCAACTCATAACGAACATCATACCCAGACCACTGAAGAAACATCATTCATAGAAGGCATAGATGACACTACACCACTAATTATTAGAGAAAATAGAATGAATCTTGCTTGGGAAAGGATTCAAGATAAGTATCCTAGTGTCAATCCAAATGAAGCGAAGTTCATTGCTACTATTGATGAACATGGTAGAGTCATGGTAAAATATAATAGACTAGGTGGAAAATGGCATCCTCTGTTTAATACGGCAGGCGAATTAAATGGAAAATTACCTAAAACAATTACAAGAAGTCTTGGCCCACCTGCTGAAGAAATTATTCAAAATAATAAAGAAGCTATCAAAAATCAACGAGAAAAAGTCGAACAGTTAAAAAAGAAGATGGATAACATTTCTCAAATCAAAAGTGAAGATGTTATAGAAAGGTTAGATAGATCACTTCGAGAACAGATTATGGAAAAAGAAGATGAGATAGAACAGATGGAGCATGTGAATGAAGTAATAGAAGGGCGTATGTCTCTAAGAGATCGTATAAAAGCTATATTCAAAAAATATGGTTTTACTGTCGTTTCTATTCTAACAGCTGTTGGGGTTGTTATTGGAGTAATTGTTAGCAGTCTAACAAGTGGACTATCATCTGTTGCAAAAGGTATTGGAAATGGTTTGAAAACTATTGGAAAGAAATTAGGTGAATTATTACCTGGAATGATTGGAGCAATTGCATCCTTCATTTTTAGAACAGCTGGAGAAGTCGTTAGCTTTTTGGCTAAAAACGCATGGCTTCTTATTGTAGCCGTAGTTGTTTATTTCATAGAAAGATATAAAAATAAAAGATAGACTATATAGTATAATGGTAGTATTATATATTGAAAAAATAAAATGTGATGAGACTATGTATCTCGAGAACCCAATCCAAGTTAGGAGGCACATTTCTATTATTAGCTGTAATTTTAATAATCGTTTACATGATCTTATGAATGAAGGTATAGTTTCTGATACATATGGTAATGTTAGACTTCGTATTCCCCAAGGAAATTATACTATAGAAAGTTTTAAGATTACCATAAGTAAAGCTGTTTCCCTTGGTGATAAGCCAATCAGTATAGAAACCTTAAAAAGTAAAACCTATCTTATTCCTAATGAAAACCTCACACTAAATGAGAGTTTAGCTAAACTACTTACTATGAATAGGAGTCTAAAAGGGGGATCTCGAAATGAGATTAAGATTACAAAGAGCCCTAATGTTATATATATCCACTGCAATCTCATTGATCCAACGCAAGTAATAAGAGAAACTGAATATTCACAAATCTTAACATCATTAGAACTAAATAAGAAAGTAGAAAAGGTATCCCATACTTCTAATAATTCACTCAATATTAGAGAGGTTGATTATATTAATAGCATTCGTTTATGGGTAACGGATAGTGATAATAACATGATTGATTCTGGAATATATCCAATGCGAATTGTGTTAGAAGTCATTTAGAAAGATGAAAATATAGATCATATATGATAGTACTATATATTGAAAAAATAAAATGTGATGAAACAATATATCTAGAAAATCCCATTAAAGCTATGGACCAAATTTCGTTGATTAGCTGCAACTTCGATGATTATCTATATAATCTTACTAGTGATGGCTCAATTTTCGATAAGCAAGACAACATGATAGCTAGATTCACTAAGGGATACTACGATACACGTAAAATCATAACTACCATACACAAATCTGGAGCAGTAAATAGTGGCTCACTATCCTTGGAAGCCGTAAAAGGTATACCATACCTAATACCAAACAAAGACATCACACTAAACGATAGCTTAGCTAAACTACTTGGACTTGATACGATCTTAAAAAGTGGATCAAGAAGTGTGATTGAGGTTGTAGAAGTATATGAAGCAATATATATCCACTGCAATCTCATTGATCCAACACAAGTAATAAAAGAAACCAAATATTCACAAATTCTAACATCCATAGAACTAACTAAAAAAGGAGAAAAGATAACCTACAATCCTAGTAACTTACTACGTGCTAGTATTATAGGAACCGATTATATTAATAGCATTCGTTTATGGGTAACAGATAGTGATAATAACATGATCAATTCTGGAATATATCCAATGCGAATTGTGTTAGAAATCGTTTAAACGAAAGATGCTACTATTAATCATATGGTTGACTACGATTCGATTTACCCAGATATACCGCTACAAGTCACTGGAGAAAACTTTAGACTTCATAAGGTAAATACGGTCCTATCGGAATTAGGAGCTGAAATAAAATATTATGAAAAGGTACGAAAGAAATACGTTAGAATACGAGGAATAACCCACAATCTTTCTGTAGGTGCTGGCTTACTTTCAGTTATCTTAACGAGTTCTGCAGTAGCGACTTCTTTGACAGGATTTGGTGCTGTCATTGGACTCCCAGTAGGAGTAGTTGGTGGTTTGTGTGGTCTAGTCTCAGCTTCTTCTGCAACAGCTACTAAAGCTCTAACCAAGAAGGTGTCCAAACATGAAAAGACAGTAATGTTAGGCAAAGCAAAACTAAACACAATACGCGACCTAGTATCGAAAGCATTAAACGATAACAAGATCAGTGATACAGAATTCGAATTGATCATGGTTGAATTTAATAAGTACGAAGACTTGAAAGGTGAGATCCGACAAAATATCCGAAAAGAGGAATTAAAAAAAAGAACCAATACTATAGAGAAAACCGATATGCAGAAGATACGAGAGGAAGTAAAACAGGAACTATTAAAACAACTAGAGAAATAACACACTCCTATGATGTAACACCTTATGGAGGTTTCATTCATAAACTTAGATATGAAAAGTATTAAATGATATAAAACGATGTCTCATATCATAAATATGACGAAATTGATTGAAGTATGGAATAGTTTCAAACAGCGCTATCCTAATGCTGACCTAAGTAGATTCTATAAGGAAGCCACTGAAGAATATGGTACTACTTATTATAACGTATACTTCAAAGGGCCAAAAATGGATCATGGTGTGTGGGGTGATAAGAAATTCATTGATGATCCTAGTTCTTTAACGAATGCTGATAAGAAGGCTATGAGAATAGCTCTAGAACCGCCAACATCATTTCCAGATTCCTTATTACCAACTACACACAAGTATCCAATTCCTGGAATCTCATTCACACAAGCGGCTTTGGATATTGCACCATCATTGAAAGAAATGGAAATATACGTTTCCCTAACTCAGTACTTTATCATAAAGTTTAGAAACATCTTCAAAGATTGTACAGTGACTTTCAAATCCGCTAAACAGTCAAGACGTTGGTTGAGTAAACCCGACTTTGGATATTGGCCACAACAATTAAACTTTGCTGTATGGTGTGCTACTTCTGGTTGTGGAATAAGTCTACAAGAACAGTATCCTCCAGTTGTTCAAGGATTCATCAAGTTTCATGTTTACTATACTATACGAAGAATCCTATATGAGTTGGGGACGCCATTACCAGATGATCATATTTTCAATCAAATGAGTAATCACTATAGTAAAGTTACTTTTGAACGATTATGTAATGAATTCGATATTCCTTCCAATCCAGACTTCAGGTGGAAAGGAGGACGCAATAATGGACTTGGTGATATATTTCTATATTATTCAGGTGAGGGTTATGAAAATGTTCACGAAATTCGTGGATACGATGTAGATGCTAACTTATATCCCAGTCCAGATGGAGAACTATTCTCTGATGAGGGTGGTAAGGTTGACCAAGGAAATCTCATTTCATTTATCCGTAATAATGACCATGATGGTAAGCAATATTCTTGGTTCGTTCCAAATAAAGATAGTGGATTAACAATAGCTGGTATGGGTAGATTAAATAGATCAGCAGAGGCTTTCGTTTATTGTGTATTAGGTTCACAAGTGGACACACGATCAAGTATTATTGGTACTGGTGGAAGTGCTATTGAGACACAACAGGAAATGCTATCACTTTTTGAAAGCGCTGTAATTGAAGGTAGTATATCAATGAGTATACAACGATATCAATTAGCTGTTCAAGGAGCAAAATTGAGACTAGACTTAGCCATTGCTCCAGGAATATGGTTAATGCCATCTAATCTCATTATAAATACACAAAGTGTAGTAGGATACAATAACAAATTATTGAAAGCTACAAATGATATGACATTTGGAGCTAACGACTCAGTAAATAAAAAAGTAGAACCTATAGTATTAAAACGTAATATAGGTAAAGTTAAACTGCCACACCAATATGGCAATAAACCAATAGTGAAGCCTATAGTGAAGAAACCACAAATAACACTCACATCATCCTCTCATGAAACTAATTTGATTGTACTAACAATAGCAGCAGCAGGAGTAGGTTGGTATCTATTTGCCTAAGTGCTTCTTCTTGTGAATGTACTTACTACCATTCTTTATTACTGCATTGCAATCAGGACAAATGTATTCTCTTTGTCGCCATTCCTTACTTATCACCTTCCGCATTTCCTTTAGTTCAGATTCTGGTAATTTCTCTTTCTTTCGTTCATAAGATGATTTCTTACAATCTTCTGGTAATTCATCTCTTTCTACATATTCGAATGTATATCTACACTCGTCTATCTTCGATATACCACTTTTACAATTATTTAATCCTTCACAAACCATCTTGACTATACCAGCATTGATTCCAAGATGTTGCTGAATAGCATACATACTATTGAAGTACGTTACTTTATCCGTATCACAATTGGTAGTTTTTACGCTCTTCTTATTCTTATGATTATCTTTAACGAATGAGTAATCTCTAATCTTTCCATTAATGATGTCTTCATTAATAGGAGGTATTTCTTTATTATCATTCATCTCAATAATACATTATGGTGCCATCCCTTTAAGTATCATACAAGATCATTTCCATATGGCTCTATTGCTTTATAAACTTTAGTTATAGTGGCTTCTGACACTTGTAACTTATCAGCTAACTCTTTCTTTGTAATTGCTAAATTATTTATGTTTATTGTTAATAGGACACATCCAACAGCTATAGAACGTGGTGCATGCATTATTGCGATATTTAGCTTTTGAACATTTCTTACAATTTTCACAGTTTGATCTATAAGTTTTTGTCCAAAGTTAAGGATTTTACAGAATCGTAGAATAAAGTCATCAGGAGAGTCATACTTTAATTTTCTCATGAATTTAATGTCCTTAGTTAATTTCATAAAGACCTTGCGTCCCTTTGTCATTTCTTTTTGATTAAGATTGAATAACGTAGCTATTTCTTTTGATGATCTAGTGTCATTATTCTTTTTGCATGCAAAGAGAACACAATTTGCAATGACGCTTCTCCTATTCGTTCCTCTTATAATGATGCTCTTTTTAACATTATCATCATTTAAATAATATTGTAAACTTATTTCTTTGAAGAGAAATTTAGCATCATCCACAATATATTTTAGAATACCAATGCTTCTACATTTCTCCCCAATATCTTTTAAAACCATATACAGACTCCTCTCTCTATATGGCATTTGTAACCATCTATTTAGTGTTTGTAGTTTACCATATCTATTACCACCAATACTTGTACCAAGGGATGATTGGGGTAAGAGTGGATTGATTGGACCACTGCTCCTATTTATACCTGAAGTTTCACCTCCTTCATATTTACTCCATTCAGGACTGTTATCTAGGATGTAATCTTGCACTTGACCACATTTGGTACAGACACTTATGCCTCTTTCCGTGTCCCTTATTATTGTGTGTTCATGTTTATTTGACTCTTCTTCTTCTTCTTCTTCTTCTTCCTCACATATGTCGAAGTAGTATAAGTCATCCAGTGTATAAATGGAATTAAATCTTTTCATTTCTAATCTTAGAAAATGAAAAGATTTAATTCCATTTATACTGCTCGATGATTTGTAGTAGTCTATCTTGGCCTTGCTTTAGTTGTTCAAGTCGTTCCAATTGTTCAGTTTGCTTTTGCTTTAGTTGATCAATTTGCTCTTGCCTAAATCGTTCGATTCGCCCTAACTGCTTAATTTGCTCTTGTTTAAATTGTTCAATTAGATCTTGTTTGGGTTGTTGCTCTAACTGTTCAATTTGCTCTAACTGTTCAATTGCCTCTTGATTAGATTGTTCAATTTGCTCTAACTGTTCAAATTTCTCTTGATTAGATTCTTCTTGTCTAAGTTGCTCTAACTGTTCAATTGTCTCTTGATTAGATTCTTCTTGTCTAAGTTGCTCTAACTGTTCAAATGTCTTTTGATTGGGCAGTGGGATTCCCTCTAACTGTTTGGGTTGCTCTAACTGTCTTGGTTGCTTAATTTGCTCTTTCTCAAGTTTCTTCTCTTTCCTACGTTCTCTAACTCGCGCATTTCGTTTATCTTTCTTAAGCTGTTCATCAGATTTTTTAGGTTGCTCTTCCTTAATTTGTTCTATAAGCTCAATTTGATTCTCTTCTTCAGATTGATTGCCTTCTTCGGATTGCTCCAACTCTTCTTCAGATTGATTGCCTTCTTCGGATTGCTCCAACTCTTCTTCAGATTGATTGCCTTCTTCAGATTGCTCCAACTCTTCTTCAGATTGATTCAACTCTTCTTCATATCGTTCTTGTCTAAGTTGCTCTTCCTTGACTTGTTTCTCTTTCTTTACTTGTTGCTTTCGTGGTTTAGGTTGCTCTTCCTTATCCATTTCTTCTAAGCGTTCGAGTTGTTGCCTTTCTTCATTCCGCCTTTCACAATGTTCATTCATTTCTTTTTTCTTCTCCCTATTTAACTGTTTAGACTTTGCTTCTAACTGTTTTACTGATAGACCACTAGATACAGGGTCTAAACCAAATACATTAATATGCTCATTTATTAATTTATTGTTCATATCATAATCAGATTTAGTTTCATCATAAATGAATGCTAAATTGCTTACTTGTTTTGTCCCTTTTAATATATTTTCTAAATCTCTCTTATCTTCTTTTTTCTTCTTCTGATTCGATAAATATTTATTGAGCTTGTAAATATCACCTTCTAGTTTCAATAAATTATACTTGAGTTTATCCTTTACTTCTATCATTTTATTGAACCCTTCCATGATTATCTTCACTATTCTCATTTCATTATCTTTTATTACTACTTTTTCTAAGGATGCAAGGGCACTCTCTGATAATGCATGCTTGTCATTTGGTTTTCTCTTTGGTGATGGACATTCACCTTTTGCTCCTCTCTTTGGTAGTATATGCTTATCTTTTGGTTTACTACTTTTATTAATTGGTATAGTATCTATACTAGGTTCTTCTATAGCGTCCTTCAATCCTCTTTCGATATGCTCTAATTCTTCTTCCAGGATGCTTTTCTTGTCTAATTCCTCCTCTAAATCTTCATTGATTCGTTCCTTGATTGCTTTCCCTTTTGCTTTCTCCACAGATCTAGTCAATGAGTCGATCCTCTTCCTTACTTCTTTTAATTCGTCTTCTTTTTTAGATTCTATTTTTTTGATATCTCGGTATTCTTTTTCACTTCCCTCCATTTCAATATTATTATTAAACATCACCTACTTATATAGTAAATTTAAATAAGGTCAAGGTCAAGGTCACGTGATCGACTTCATCAAGAAAAAAAAAGATACTATGTGACCTTGGCATTCCATTCGTGGGCGTGGTCAATTAGGGCGTGGTCACATTCCTGGAATTCCATTCTAAACCGGTTTCTTGGAAATCCACTTTTGACTGCATTCCTGAATACCACTTTAAACCGGTTTCTTGGAATCGACATTACTGGCGCAATTTGTGAATTGACATTACTGGCGCAGTTTGAGTCACGTGATCGAATTCTTGGAATCCAGTTTAAACCGGTTTTCTTGGAATCATTAAAATATGAATAAATTAACAGTAGGAGGAAAAGGCAGACTTCTGGCGACGTCTTTGTCATATTTTGAATTACTGGTGCTGCGCCAGTATTTCACAATATGTCAAAAACTGCGCCAGAATCGGCCTTTTCCCCCTACTCCTGCTAACTCTAACTATTACCCCCTGGGGGTTTGAGTTAACAGCAGTAGTTGTAATGATGATAAATACAGCTCATGGATTGTCATACACATGTTTCTAACAGGAAAAGTAGTCTGGTCCTGCGCTATATTTTGCTTGTTGTTTTTCCATTATTAAAACAAACTAAGTGGTCATATAATAATAATAATAATAACTTATTGACCAAGTTAGGTCAGGCTGAATGGCAACATATTTGGCATGCTGCGCTTGGTCCGTGCGTCATGACCTCAAGCCAAATATTTTCCCATCTGGTCCTCCCACTCAGTCAATAAGTACCTAATACTAGCTTTGGTCAGGACATAATTCCTCATTAAAAAGTCTTTTTAATTTTCCCTAATGATGTACACATACTCCTTTAAAGCCATTTGATGTCAAACATTCTTGTGATGATACTTTTCTTGCAGTTACAAGCAAAGAAGCATGTTTATCGTGTGCTTCAGTGTCATGAAGATGAGCTAACACAGATGGTATCCACTATGTCTGATGGATGGCGATTTGAACAGGTTTGTGGATAACTTAAATTTGGTGTAACCAATATGGCACTAAAGCCTAAACAATCACTGGTCTTTATTTCTTTTTGTAAGTGTGCAAATCTGAAACATTAGCTGTTAAATTAGTTCTAAAAGGAAAACAATGGTAACATAATTTGAGAAACTGAATAAAGATCTCTTTGATTGCTAATGAAAAGGCTATAATGACCCATTCCATAGTTTTTGTATTTGTGGGTCCTAGGACACCAACGTTTTGTTAATAATTGCTGTGATACAAATGTGAAGTAGGCCTCAAAGTCCAGTCTAAGCCACTTCCCTTAGACGTTACAACAAACCTAAAGAATAGGTACCCAGTGGGTACATGTGTCTACTGCATTGGTATGAAGCTGAGCATAAGATTAAAGATCGGTAACTTACTGCATTGCTCTGTTTTGGTTTTAGAGTGTGACTACTAGAAATAAACACATTGCAGAGTGAAGAGAAAGCATTCTCACTTACAAATCCTAGCATATATGAACATGATTTTCTTCATTTAACCCTTTCGCTCCTGAACCGGCCGTAACCGGCCAATATGAAGCATGTACCTTGAGAAAATTATTGCATCAAACCTAGACATGCTGGAAATACGATGTTGCGATATTATTTCAAGGGATGAATAAAGTCAAAATCAGAGCTATAACAGGGATCGCTTGTCTCTCCCACTTTGGAGAAAAACACATTTGTTTTGGAGATCGTTGTTCGTTTCTTCGATTTTCGCGAATTTTGAGGAGCTGAAAATCGGCTCAAAAAAACCTTCCCATTCGCACTTGAAATCAAAAGCAAACACAAAATAACCACTCAGTCGTTACAGTACCTTGTTTAATCTTTCCAACCATCAGGTTTGTTTGCACAAAACACACCAAGCGACTGTGAACCACGCCGATGTTTACACTGCATTTCACTCGACCACATTTTCCTGTTCCCACCTCCAATTGCATGCTGGGTAATCAATAAAAAAATCACAAGGGGACTCCCCCCCCCCTCTGGGACTTCTGTAGGGTTTTTTAATAAGTCTTTTACCCCTACAACCAAGAGCGGTGATTTGGACTCAAGCCATTGCTTTAAAGTGACAAAAACACATCCTAATAGGTTGAGCAGGGGGAAAAGACAACCAACTGCAGGATTTCAAGGATTTCAGTGAAGAATTATTTCATGTGTCTCAAAGCAGAAACACAACAGGAAAATCCTGTGAAACCCCTCACAAGGCCTACTAAAAGCAAACCAAGTACTTTTCAGCCGTCCTCAGACTTAATGATGTCCTCTAGCTCTCTTACAGTGGTTTATTTGTCCAAAATTAGAGCACATTTCATTGGAAAACCTACAGAAGAAACCATACTCACCGCCGCCGAGTCCGTAGAATTCTGCCGAATGGCATCATGAGGAAAGTTTGAGCCCTTGGTTTAAAAAGTCAGCAGTATTTAACTACCCCAGGCTAGCCAAACTGGAACTGAGGGGGGAGTTATCACTGCATTTCACCAATTGAGCCCAAACGCGTCCGGGAGTGAAAGGGTTAAACACCACCCTACCCATGTCATGTGACCTCTTCTGTTTGCACTCAAACTTATTTTGCAGGATGTTAGCATCCATTGTAGTTGAATAATGTCAATTGCATGTGAAATGACCATATATTTTGGACAGGAGAATGTTTTACAGGTTATCTATGGTTGGAAAGCAATATCCCAATGGCGAACAAGAAGGAGGTGTGGCAGATCACATGATTGGATGCATATGTTGTGCTTAATACAATTTTTCCATTAACTTGAACTTTGAACCACCCCCTCTGACCTTAGTGTTGGTTCTGAATTAGTGTCCAATAAGAGAAGACTAGGGAAGTACATTTTTGCTCATAGCTCCTGTCTAGAAAACAATTACATCACAAAATTTGGTCAAATAATTGATTACTTAGTGAGTATCCAATTAATGCAGAGTCTGGATGAAAAGAACAGAAAGTTATAATTTTCAATTCTTTTGTTAAAAACTTCAAAATTGGTCCAACATTAAATTTGCTTAATTTACCAGATTGAAGCTTGAACAAATACATTGTAATGTTGTCTTGTCAGTGGCCCCAGTTAACATATTTCCACAGTTAAGGCTCAAAATAGATCATGATGACTTACAATTATATTGATCGATTGGGAATAAGTAAAGATATGTACTTGTTGTTAATATGTATAATTCCCCTGCAAGCAGAGTTCTTTTGTCTTTCTCGCTTCATAAAGAAACATTATTTTTTTTGTTGAGAGGGAAACTGTTTGACCTTTCTCTTTCCTTTTTCATATTTGTAATTGTGGAAAATATAAAAACCTTTGAACCTTAAGTTATGGGGATGCTTGGTAGGAATTAACATTGCAAATGACACATTACTTTGACCCCTTAACTGGTATCAAAATATAGCATTTACAAAATAATGCATCAATCAATTGATAGAAAATAAACAATATTACATCCTTAAAGGTACTTACTAGGGTTGCATAACTTATATATAACTCATGATCAGCACCCCATAGAAGGTACAGATGTGAGAATTTGTATCCCTATGACCTGTATGCCAAAAAGTAACTCCTGATCACATTCTAAATTCTCCCTTAGAAAACAAAGAATTTCAAGGAGAATTTAGAATGTGATCAGGAGTCACTTACACCCATTTTGCACACATCTCTTCAATTATATCTAGAAGCATGTAAACCACTCTAAAATCACCAATTCAAATCTAATGCAGAATCACTCATAGAAAACAAATTTGAGCATTATTTTGTCAAATTCGAATGATAAACGTTAAAAATCCATAACTTTTGGTGTAAGAATGCTCACTACATGTACATACCACAACTTATAATTACTGGCTATGCTATTCATTTCAGATGATTTAGGAGTGGATTTTATTAGATTATGCTTTAGTTTCTGCCTGATTTTTCTCTTTTTCATGGAATTAATAATCGTAACATGTTTTCTGGATGGTTCTCCATCTCTCTGTCATTTGAGTACATTTGAGTGTGTAATAAATTATCTCATGGTTGATCTACATGCATTGGCAGTTAATCTTGTATTGCAAGATTCAGTGTTTACACCACAGCTATCGGTATCAATATGATTACTACTAGCATGGCATGTAGGTCTACCATAGCTTTGCTTGTGGCTCATCACAGCTTCAGTTCATTCAGCACATCACCCGAGTTCATGTTGTTCTGCACACCCACAGTCGTCACTCTTACCGTATTAGCATGGCTGCACACTGCACAGCCATTTGTTTGGCACCAAGTACATCAACCTAAAAGTTGAAAGTAACCTTTGAGGACCTTTCATTTCACAGACTTGATTCATACTTTGAAATCTGTGGCAAGTTCGCTTCACAAATTTGAAGAAATTCATATTAAAACTTACTGAAACTCACAGTGCACCTTAAATAACCTACCTTAACTCATGGCCTTTCTTGCCCAGTTATTGGGCAATAGTTTGGGCATTGCTCGGGCAACCGGACCATTTATTGATTATTATAGGACATTACATTTGGTAGGAACTTAATGTAAGGAACTACAATTGTTTGAAATGATCCCTTTACTGGAGGGTTCATCGCACTGTACGTACATGACATATATACCAATCTCCACAATGGTAATATGTTTACAGCTTCTTTGAAGCAGTAGACACAAAAACGTATTGTATAAAAACTAGAACTTTAAACACTCATGTGAGTTACTTATTGTATAGTTATATGGCAACAAAATTATTCTATTGTTACATACAGTACATGTATACAAACAGGTTAAGGTCATTTAGACAAGCAACAGGGAATATAAAACTAGCCTGATTTATTGCCACATAATATAATAATAATAATAACTAATATTTTACCAGCAAAGCTGATGTTAATGGTGCCCTGGGTATACTATGAATGTTACTATTTTGACACCTTCGGTGATGAGAGCACCCTACATTGTACTTAAACATTATTGTTGTTGTTGTTATTATTATTAATGGATGCCTGGGTATACTATGAATATTATTATTTTGACACCTTCGATGATGAGAGCACCCTGTTTAAACATTGTTGTTCTTGTTCTTGTTGGGTATATGAATATTATTATTTTGACACCTTGGACGAATTGTCATGCAATTACAGGAGGCCAGTTTAATGTTCATATTGTTGTTCAACAGCTTATCAGTGTTGGCAGTAATTATAATTATGGCAGTGAAGATCAGGCAGAGTTCTTGTGTGTTGTGTCTAAAGATGTCACAGACACTGCTGAGCCAAGCGCTTCTGGAAACAAACCAAAGATTACAGATAAAGCACCAGTGAGTAGTGACCATTAGATTACAGATAAAGCACCAGTGAGTAGTGACCATTGTCAATTTTGAATGTTTGACTGATGGATAGCTAGTTGATAAAACTAAGCAGATGGCATAGGATGCATTATACTAAATCTTATATTTTTTTTCCAATGAGACAAAACTTATTTTACTTACTGTGATTTTGTTGGACCGTTTTGATAAATGAATCGGATTGCTTTAATTTCACCATTACATTGATTTGTTTGCTTTATTTCAGCATTTACAACAACGGCCATTCCGGATGTGATTGGTTAGAGAGAGCAGATCACCTGTGCATTAATAAAGCCATGACTATTGGATTAATAATTATTGATGAACAAGAACATGTGAAGAAAAAGGAAGCAAAGTTTTATTCAAATGTCTTTGGTGATGTTAGATCGTGGAATGGGGAGGACTGGATGCTATTTCATCATTTGGATATTATGGGATGGTAAACCAGCAAGCCATTGGTTAACAGAGATTTATAGTAAAGAACGTAGCAGTGATAAAAAGTTCGAACATTGGAAAATGTTTTGGATTTTATTCAGAAACAAAAAGAGCTCAGTGTATATCATTAATTCTGTCATTTGCATATTTATTATATGAAGAACATTGCTGTAATGATGTTAAAGCATAGATCATGTAACCTAACTGTACACTAAACAGATCCTGAAACCTACTGTACACCCAACAGATCCTGACACCCAACTTTACACCCAACAGATCCTGTCAACAGATCCTGACACCTAACTGTACACCCAGCATATCCTGTCAACCGATCATGTCACCTAACTGTACACCCAACAGATCCTGAAACCTAACTGTACACCCAACAGATCCTGACACCTAACTGTACACCCAACATATCCTGTCAACAGATCATGTCACCTAACTGTACACCCAACAGATCATGTCACCTAACTGTACACCCAACAGATCCTGTTATCTAACTGTTCACCCAACAGATCATGTCACCTAACTGTAGAGCCAACAGATCCTGTTATCTAACTGTAGACCCAACAGATTATGTCACCTAACTGTACACCAAACAGATCATGTCACCTAACTGTACACCCAACAGATCCTGACACCTAACTGTACACCCAACAGATCCTGTCACCTAACTGTACACCCAACAGAGCCATCACTTGAACCACAAGCTTCAGTATTCTCAGATGTTTATCCAAACACGTTAAACACGAGTCCATTCACTTGAATCAAAAGTACTAAGTAGTTGTGTGAGTGATAGCACTCACACTTTGTTTCAGGTTTTCCGCTAGCAAGAACTAACATTTATTAGTCTATATCAAATACATTATTGCCACCTCTACAGAGTTTTGCCATTATGTACTTTCGACCCAAGTAAAAGTTCCAACATTGCCAGTTCCAAGTTTAAATAGATAACAGCTAGTGTACGTTTGTATAGTTGATAAAATAGGTGTAAGTTGGTTGCTAGGGCTTCGTGGCTATGGTAACGAGAGGTATAAATCTTAGACACTATGTCGTTGCCATAGTTAGTGTAAGGTAGACTAGCAATCAGGAAATATTTCTTGTCAGATGATGTGTTAACCATTTGACTTCGCCAGATCGGCAGTCTTTGCATACATTTGTTAACCAATAAAAGCTGCGTTTCTTTATGAAGTGAAGAAAACCAACACAGTGCTCAGCTACTCGCCGTTATAACTGAGTGTTGTGTTAATTCGGCAATTATCCTGATGCTAGACTGCTTTCCAAGAAAAATGAGTTAAAATCGGACCTAACTTCATGTCTGGGAGACTTGATCACAACCTGTGCTCGTCCGTTGGCTACGATCATGTCTGGGAGACTTGATCACAACCTGTGCTCGTCCGTTGGCTACGATCATGTCTGGGAGACTTGATCACAACCTGTGCTCGTCCGTTGGCTACGATCATGTCTGGGAGACTTGATAACAACCTGTGCTCGTCCGTTGGCTACGACTGAAAATTCTTGATTTGCAAAACTTGTTTCATTTCTGGTTACGACGAAAAATAATCGAGTGCTTATTGAGGTTTTAATTTTTTTAGATCAGCAAACATGGAAATAACCACTGTTATCTTAACGAGCACCTACAAATCAACATTTTGGAATGTTTTAATAGTACATAGTATAGATATTGAGAATGGAATTTATAGACATTTGCAATCGTGTACACCTTTTTAATTTACATAATGTCAAAGTTAAATGTTTTGAGAATAAATACCTTCCTTTGAAAGAGGTGTTTATGTGTAAGTATATAAACTGTAAGTTTGAAAATGAAATCATATTTCTCTGCCAGGAGCCCATTACACGTCCATCTTACATACTACGACTGCAATTCACGTTTTTGGAGACCGGGTTATTTTAGAATGTGTTTCCCGCTAACCAATCACAAGTGTTTGCGTGTTTTATTTCAAACGATTAATGATGATGCAGTCATGTTGGTTGACTGAACAAGAGAAGCTAACGAGGCATCTTTTGTTAACAACATGCCGCAATGAAAGCGAACATTGAGAAATTAAATCTAAAAATAACCCGGGAGCCGGGGTGGCGTAGCCTGCGTCGCAGCCGAACTGAACCCTGGTTAAGTACTTAACCCCGGTTAAGTTCGTATGCGACGCAGGCTAGGGTGGCGCAGTGGTTAAGCGCTTCACCTCTCACCTCTGTGACTCAGGTTCGATTCCCGGACGCGGCGCCACATGTGAGTTGAGTTTGTTGGTATCGCGCCCTTGCTCCGAGGGTTTTTCTCCGGTTTTCCTTCCTCCACAAAAACCAACACGCTAAATTCGAACTCGATCTATGATTTAGCCGGGGCCTGGCTTTGATCAGTCTCTGTGGCTGTTTTTCAGGTTCCGTTAGAAATTCCGTGTTCACGTGGAATATATGATAGATGGACGCTCCGGGTAATGAACTCCTGTCTCTGCCTAGTTATCAACGTTTTTGAATATGGAACTAAACTTCAAAACGAGGATCCCTACACTTGATCCTTGACATCATCCTATACTATTGAAGCATTCCAAAATGTTGATTTATATGTGTTTTTGAGATGACAGTGGTTATCCCAGTTTGCTGATCTCAAAAATTACCAGGTGTGCCTCAAGTGCATGGGCCGACTGAGAGTGGTTTGGTAGCGATTGTTTTGCCTACCTCGATATGCAAGGCGTGGTGGTCTGGTGAAGTGATACATTGTTATTAATTAGAAGAAAGCAATTTGCCAGATAATATGAATAAGAATCTAATATAGGACCGAATTAAGCTAACCATGACATACTATCACATGTGCTCTTGACACATCAAAAGCATCAAAATAAAAATGAAATAAAAATAACTCACTAATCTGAAGTTCTCACTTGTGTTTGCTCGGAGCTAAATGTTATTTCTACGCTGACACTTGAGATGTCAGATTACCATATTTGGTGTTTGGTCCATATTTGGAGCGCTGCAAGCATAATTTGCTGAGAGAGTTCCATGGACTTATACGTAGGAGGCTAAGTACTATTTCAAACACGAATTGTATTTGGATACCCTGATGAAACACAAGAACTCGTTTGAGAAATAGTACTTGAAAGGCTAGTAAAAATGTGGAATGGTATAACAGGAGGGAGGGGAGGGGATTCATGAAGGAAAATGGAGGGAAGCTACTATACATAGACCGTATCAGTTAACATTCGACATGATGTCACAAACGGAACAATAAAGTAATTAAGCTGCATGTGCGATTCAGGTTTTAGCATGTGTACTAATTTAAAATGCTTCCCGTGTTTACTGGATGACTGTATGGCTACCCTGTCCATGAAAACATACAAGAGAGCCTTGTCATTCACACAAGCGATTATTTATTATTTTATCATAGTACACATTGTACGAGCAACTAATGCCTTAAGGTTGACTGACTGGGGAATAAAGAAAAGTCTCTTGATACATTGAAAAGCCCATATACGCTTACTGATTTATTAATTGTTGTACGGTAATGACGGGTGATTCATACAGAAAACATATTAATAGGCGATTTGTAACAAGTGGTCTTGTGTAGGTGATGCCGGGTTTGTATTCCGGGGTAAAAAGATGATATTGACGGGCAAGTTTCAGATATATTTCGATGTCACAGTAGGGTGAAACATGGCTGCATCCTATCACCAACACTGTTCAACACACGAGAACTCGATCGGGGGGGGAGGCGCCAGTGATATCGCACCAAGATACCGAGGAGGGGAGGATGTAAGAGAAATCCCTGGAGAAGTGTGCCCCTGAACAACCGGAAGCAACGGCCATGCACTGAAAATTCTATCGTCTTCCACGTCTACCTGAAGGTTGGACTCTGCATGTCCTCTGGGTGTACCCGACCTAACCATACTGAAAGCACCGGCCACGAAATGGCCAACCGGCGGTGTATGTAATAGGGCGGGAGGGAACGGAGTAAGGGGAAGCCTTGGAGTTGTGTCGTGGCCCCTGTTTCATAACTGGGCAATGGATGAAGCCACCTCGCTTTCTTCCTTGTCCCCTAGAGGCCGCGTAAGGATGGCAGGCAGGTTAGCTGGCTCCCTAAGCTGGCGGCACTGCCTAAGGATGGCCTGGTAGCGTTTTAAATTGACATCCCCTGCACGCATTGGTTCATCGCATAGATTCTCTAACGCGGCTAAGGATGTGGGCGTCAAAAATTGCCATGCAGTGGGCGGGATGCCAATTACTGCACAAATACGAGAGCCCTGAGACGTTTCACCCTCAAACGAAGTAAAGTCATGTTGCAGCTCGTGGACCAGCCGAGCCAGCAAACTCGCGCAAAGCACGGTATATACGGCAAAAATCCAGGTAGGCCTGGGAAACGACAGGCGGGCGGATTAACAATGCACACAATCTAGATACTGGGAAACGGAGAAAAACCAAGTGCAAACATGAAATGTAACGGGGTTTAAGCGCAACCTGCCATCTCTGTCGATCCCCAAGCAACCTCTATGAGGCATAAGATACCCGTACGAGGGACGGCAATGCTGACGAAGTGGCGAACGAGGAAAAGGCGGAAATTAATATATAGGACTATAATATATACGCTATAAGAAAAGTCCCCAAACTGCCCAAACAGAGCCCGAGACGGTATGGCCCTAGGTACAACAAACCGGACATAACGAATGAACCACGGGCCAGTTGAACACGTGAAAAGGAATTATAACTATTTTGACTGAACAACGGGTTGGTAAAACACACCGAAAGTGAAAAACATTACGTTTGAACAACAGGACAGTTCAACATTTAATACAATTATATACAACGTTTGACCGAACATTTACAACCCCGAACCTGACTGAACAACAGGCCAGTACGACACGTGTTAAGAAATGATAACAATTTTGACACCGAAAGTGAAAAAACGTCACGACTGAACAACGGGTCAGTCCAACACGTGATATATATTACAAACAACATTTGACCGAACAACGGGTCGGTACCACGAACTCGACTGAACCACAGGTCAGTCTGGAACGTGTTAAGAAATTAACAATTTCCGACCAACGGGTCGGTATAACAAACCGCAAGTGGAAAATATTACGACTGAACAACTGACGGGTCAGACCAAGACGTGATAAAATTGCAAACAACGGTTGACCGAACAACGGGTCGGTACCACAAACTCGACTGAACAACAGTTCAGCCCGCCACGTGTTAAGAAATTAACAATTGTGACCGGTCAACGGGTCGGTATCACAAACCGAAAGTGGAAAACTATTACGGCTGACTGAACGGTCAGTCGAACACGTGATATAATTACAAACAACATTTGACCGAACAACTGGCCAACGGGTCAGTACCCCAAACTCGACTGAACGACAGGTCAGCCCGACATGTGTTAAGAAATTAACAATTTTGACCGATCAAGGGTCTGTATAAGAAACCAAAATTGGAAAATACGGGTCAGTGCAACACGTGATAAAATAACCGAACAACTGGTCGGTACCACAAACCGAGAGTGGAAAATATGATGACTGAACAACGGGTCAGTCCAGCACGTGATAAAGTTACAAACAACGTTTGACGTAACAACAAACCGAAAGTGGACAACAAAAAGACTGAACAACGGGTAGGAACAAGTAACGTACCCCATACGAATACGTATTTCACTCAAGAACATTTGGCAAGTGAGAAACGTCTTGACCGTCTTCAGTACGAGATGATTCGGTATCCAATCCTTATGTGGACTGTAAAGAGGTCACTATTTATTTATTTTAATAAATATTTACGCGGTCCGAGTCTTAAATTCAGCTCTGTATGTTCTTTTTATTAATTCGACTCCATCGAACACTGAGTCTGTTATACCTAGAGCGCATGCGCGAAGGCTTTTTCGCTGTGCACGCCTGCTCGTTTACTACTGCGATCTGCACGTTATTTAACCTGGACATTGCGTCCACTTGGTTCTCTGGTGAGAAGTCGTTGTCCTTGTGATCGTGACAGACGCAGTGCAGAACGCAGAGCCTGTAGACCTGCAGTGTAAGTAGCAAGGCGTTCTTGACCGTCAGAAACACTATCATATACTCAAATGCCGAGTGTTTTGCTATCATGTAAAGCCTGAATGTCAGGAAAGGTCCGTCCTGCATTAAAAGGGCCATCAAAGTCCCTATGAGGTCCATTGTGACTCGGTGCTTGGGAGCCTCCTCCTCTGAAGTACCCGGCATGCCATTCGAGTCCTGGGATGTCGTGTGTCCTTTCCGTACTGTCCCTCCCTCTATCTCCGCCGAGGGTTGGGCTCGACTACTGCTGCTACTCTGAAAGTCACGTGAGAACCTACAGGGTATTTCATTGGGTAATATATCCTTTGACGTCACATAATCTGTGTAGGTGCTTTTTAACAAGCTGCCAACGTCTACAGACATTCTGCCATTTACTCTACCACGTGATGCCGCATCCGGGAACTTGGTTCGCTCCATCATGGTTAATGACCCCCTGCGAGCTCGGCTCTTCTGATTGGTTGTCCCTGGGAGGTTGGTCAAGACGTCCCCTGTCTCAAGATTCTGTGGGAAGAGTTGCGATGGCCGGCGTTGTGACGTGATGAGTGATAGTTTTCGATCACTGAGAGGTGCTTGTCTGAATGAGTAATCTACGGAGACGCGAGAGGTTCTTCTGCCATGGCGCTGGATGTAGTTAGGGAGGGATGACGTAGTCTTGGTTTTCTGAGCCAGTCGAGGAGAGACCTGAGTAGTTTGTATACCTTCTTGTTCTTTGTTGTTTATCTCGTCACCTTACAGATATAACAAGGCAATAATTAGATGGAAATATATCTTTTTTCTTACCGGGCATTATATTTTATGAACTGTATGGAACAGTTTTAATTTCGATTCCTTTCCGCACTACCTATATCTTGTTACTAGTATACTGCTTGTTTTAACAAATTTGAAAGCATCCAATCGCTACCGGTCTCTCATATACCTCTCACATACACTGAATCGGTGATGTTTACATATGTGTTTCTTGTTTTGTCTGATTAAAAGCACCCTGACCAGTATCCCATCTCTGACCAGTATCCTATCTCTGACCAGTATCCTATCTCTGACCAGTATCCTATCTCTGACCAGTATCCTATCTCTGACCAGTAAGTATCCCATCCAGTATCCTATCTCTGACCAGTATCCCATCTCTGACCAGTATCCCATCTCTGACCAGTATCCCATCTCTGACCAGTATCCTATCTCTGACCAGTATCCTATCTCTGACCAGTATCCTATCTCTGACCAGTATCCTATCTCTGACCAGTATCCCATCTCTGACCAGTATCCTATCTCTGACCAGTAAGTATCCCATCCAGTATCCTATCTCTGACCAGTATCCCATCTCTGACCAGTATCCTATCTCTGACCAGTATCCCATCTCTGACCAGTATCCCATCTCTGACCAGTATCCTATCTATGACCAGTATCCTATCTCTGATCAGTATCCTATTTCTCACCAATAGCCTCGTTACCAGAATTCTACTCAGTTTTGACTTGGCGTAGGTAAAACCGAAGCAGTGACGTCACAATATCCAGCCGCGCGTAAAGGGGAAGCACGGGGACGAGGCTAAAGGTCAGTTCTCTTGCTCACCCAGTTTAGCGGTCGCATTGACTGGGAACTGCAGTAGGCTGATAGTCCATAGACAAAGGATGGCGAGTGTCAGCTCCACAGACGTGCGTGCTGTCGATAGCTTGAGGATGTCAAAAAACTCAATGATGTCCGCACTCATAGCCAGGTTAACAAGGAGAAGCTGCGAGAGCGACTCACGCGTCAGCGATCCCTTAGGGAGTAACCAGCGGCCAAGAATCATCATCAGCATGGTGGTTTGCTCGATCAAGTCTGTAAAGTTCTCTTCAGATATTTGTATGGGTGAGCCATTCTATACACAATAACAGATAAAGATTATTGAATCATGTCTGTAAAGTAAGCAAAACAATTTACACAACACCAAACTTCGGCTGTGTAGCCCACAACGTATATTTTATATGGCGGCGCCTTGTAAATATTAAGTAATGATCCTTGTAAAAACGATAGCAGAATCCATTGTTCTGCGGCACTGAGCCTCCCTCACATAGAATTCTCGTGTGTTGTAGAATATAGAAACACTGGGCGATAGGAACGAATATTATGAAGTAAAGTTTCTGAAAGTGCTTGTTTCATTCCATTTTAATGAGGAAATCCTTTTCCAACCAATAGGAATTGCCGAACACAAAAGCTACGAAACTGGCACATTCGATAAGGTTCCTCACATACGATTTTCTTTGTAAACGACATATGGAACCACCTATGTTTAAACTAATGAAATCAAGAGTTTTAACAATACAAAATTAACACTTCACTGCATTCCTTTGCCGTTAGTGCTATCGTTCTTACATGAAACATTACTTAAGGAACTGTTTCTGTCAGTCTGCAGTCTGGGTGGGTTGTAATGAGACTTGTGTTTCTAGAATCACATCCAGTATCTTATTTCTTTGTTGCCATGCATACATACCTGTGTAGAGACGGTGGTATTTTGTGTGCCAGCGTTGCTCGTTGTTTTTGTTTCTGCCAGCCGTTTGCTAAGCATGTGAAGTTCTATTAACCAGGCACATGGCACAGTGGCCGCTAGATAGCACACTATGCTGGCAGAAACCCTGACGTGCAGAAAACAGAGATGTTTAACAACAAATTGACCGATTTAGCGTACATTTATCATCACAATTTAGATCATGTGACAGCTCTCCAGAGGATTCAGTGCTTTGTTTTTCAGTTAGAGAAATTGATACGTTTCCTCTTGGGATACAGAAAAAAAAAAAAAAAAAATCTCAAGGGAAAGTCAAGTGACCCGCTGAATTGGGACAACAAATGTACAAGCTAAATCGGTCAATTAACTCAAAAGGCGGCAGATTTGTTTGAGTACAGCTCTCTAGAGAGAGATTGCAGGACGAGCTAAACGTGTCTATCCTGTTGTATGTCTCATTAGAGAGCGACTGCATGACGAGCTAAACGTGCTTATCCTGTTGTATGTCTCATTAGAGAGGGACTGCGCGACGAGCTAAACGTGCCTATCCTGTTGTATGTCTCATTAGAGAGCGACTGCGCGACGAGCTAAACGTGCTTATCCTGTTGTATGTCTCATTAGAGAGCGAATGCATGACGAGCTAAATAAACGTGTCAATCCTGTTGTATGTCTCATTAGAGAGGGACTGCGCGACGAGCTAAACGTGCCTATCCTGTTGTATGTCTCATTAGAGAGCGAATGCATGACGAGCTAAATAAACGTGTCAATCCTGTTGTATGTCTCATTAGAGAGGGACTGCGCGACGAGCTAAACGTGCCTATCCTGTTGTATGTCTCATTAGAGAGCGAATGCATGACGAGCTAAATAAACGTGTCAATCCTGTTGTATGTCTCATTAGAGAGGGACTGCGCGACGAGCTAAACGTGCCTATCCTGTTGTATGTCTCATTAGAGAGCGACTGTGTGACGAGCTAAACGTGCCTATCCTGTTGTATGTCTCATTAGAGAGCGACTGCAGGACGAGCTAAACGTGCTTATCCTGTTGTATGTCTCATTAGAGAGCGACTGCGCGACGAGCTAAACGTGCCTATCCTGTTGTATGTCTCATTAGAGAGCGAATGCATGACGAGCTAAATAAACGTGTCTATCCTGTTGTATGTCTCATTAGAGAGCGACGAGCTAAACGTGCCTATCCTGTTGTATGTCTCATTCCCCGAGATTTTTGAAATATTTGTAACCAGAAATCCTAGTTTTAATGGGTCCAAACTGATAACAGTTGTTTTGAGTTCGTTCCAGTAAACTGAATACAATTTGTTCTACATCTGTGAGCATCTTCTATATCTGTGCGCGAAGCCCTGACGTGATGATCTGCGCCTATCTCCCATAATACATTGCAAGCAGAAACGGAGACAATGACTTGCAAACAAGACATAGACGAATGGATAGATACCCTGGCACAACACATCACTGTCGTCGGGAAATAGAGTTAGGGTTTTACCCTGAATACGGCGAAAGATCAGTTAAACTAAGACAAAGACGAATGGATAGATACCCTGGCACAACACATCACTGTCGTCGGGAAATATAGAAATAGAGTTAGGCTTTTACCCTGAATACGGCGAAAGATCAGTTAAACTTAATTATATATGCGTGATTTTCTATAATAACGTTCTTGCTAACGTTAATCCTGGTATTTTTTCTTTAAATAAAACGAAATGAAATGAATGGGGACAGCTGCAGAAGGAAGTGACAACTGTAATCTAAAATGTATATCTTAATCTTACCAAGCTAGTTCTGAAAATAAGACGTTTTTTTGCAGACAAGCATCAAGATAGTTCTCTGTATTACTTATAACACCGGAGAGATTTAGTTGAATTTCATCGCTGCAAATAAAAGCGTACAGTTCACTAATACCTCTTCGCGGTGAGGAGACACAAAGACCAGAGCTTTGTCAACATCGGCACGACAGAGGAAGCAAGTTGGCGTGAACAACACCTCTGTTTGTCTCAGTCTAGAAATCCTCAATTCTGATTTTATTGGAGATATTATTTAAGTACAATACAAAATCTTCATGAGTGTTCTAGATATTTAATTGTTTTTGATTGCCGCTGCGAATTGGCGGAGGTTTGGTGTGACTAGTGATATCTTCGCACGTACCCTGGAGTGTCCCCTGGGGTCAGCCAGACTACACACCGCCCTGACTGCCACAAAATATCAGTTTTACATTGATTAAAAACGACCGGGCTAAACAGGCGGTTTTTCGTTTCTATGCTCTCTTAAAACCTAACGGAGCCGAGTAGGTGGGGGTATACGTGTCACTTCTAAAGCTCTGTCATTTGGAGGAGATTTGAGTGGATTTTGTAAGTGATCATGAAAGCGGAAAATAAGCAGGCGCCAACTTGGCCAGTAAAAATTTGCGATGGGATATTTTAAACTGATGAAAACACCATAATGTCTTTTAAGAAGAACGCGGACGGATTCCTACTGAGTACAGTCCCAGTGAGTCGCTAGGAAAGAAAGGTTATTTAGTTTTAAAATAATGGCTTGAAGAGAGTCAAAGTATCGAGCCTCCTCCGTGTTCAACACCAGATGGTGAGCTAGTCAGACCATTTGAATGACATGCAGTTTAGAGAAATGACGGAAAGGCTAAGTGCAGAGAAAGTGTATGAGAGATCAGTTGAGAGAATGAGAGAATGGAATTCATTCTTATAACGCCATTACAACTGAATTCGTTAGAAAAGGGCTCTATCAAAAGAATCAGATTGAGATTGGCTTCCTACCTTCTCGAAAGAAAGACAACAACTTCCGAACTTTGAATGTATGTACAATGAAATATCATTTCAAATGTTAAGATACGGCTGATAGAACTAATAGAGATACCATTGATAGCTTTTTCTGAATACTGGAAACTTTATTAATGCTCCCTCAAAGAGCTTTTCAGCAATAAATACAAAAACTCTGACAATATAAGATTACTTTAAAAAATGCAACGGATCGGACTATTAGAATCCTTACTAATACTAAAATAATAGAGTATAGATCAAACTATGAATAGAAGTATACGATATTATAAACTTATCTAATAACTCTTCTTAGTGTTCTTTTCTAATAATTCTTTCCTGAGGGCATATTTAAATGACTTGATGGAACACTTGTTCTTTACAATACAGTCCAATACAATACAATTCAGCCCCTCTGAATCGAAACTGAACGGCCTTTGCTGCGATACCATGCATGCAGTTTCAAATCATAGCTTATGATAGTGATGAGTCTATTATAAACTGCATGCAAGCATTAATGGTAGAACATAAAGACTTCTTAAAACCTCGATTTTAATGTTGGCACTTTCAAACGGATAATAGGCACTTTTGAGTTCAATTCTCTCTATTTCATGTGTTCATTCCAACTGTAGAGCAAGGCCGTGCGAAAGATCATTCTAATGCACAGTATTTTACATAATCAATGACAAGTTAAGTTTGAAGAAAAAACTGCATAGCAACATCAACTATTTTTTGTTATAGCTTTTCTGTCTGGTGTAATATATATTATAGACTTCTTGACAAACTTAATAACGTCTTTAATCAACATTATGATGCAGAGCCGAACCGACAGAATTTGAGTGAGCTTTAGTTTTTTCTTTTTTCAGTCTGAAATATTGTTTTGTTGCTGAACTATATTAGAGCCGAACAAGATATTGACATCAGCCAACGATTGGTTGATATCTTAGTACCATGGAAAACTTGAAAACAGCTCACTGAACAGTATAAGGCACACTTTTTTCTTAGCTCTAATATAAATTGACACCGTGTGTTTATAACTGCAAGAGCTGGAAAACACTATCAGTTACACTCTTGACAACTAAAGGAACAAGGTTATCGAATAAACTGAATACAGTGTTCTACAGTCAGTGAAACTGAGCCGAAAAAGACACCTATACTTACCACTTATACTCGTCACCGCGTCTATAGAACAAACACAGTAGGGTCTCAATCAGTAGTCCTACTAGAATCCACGAGAGATGCCAGAGTTGTTCATCTTTGGTGATGTTAGTGACCCAGAAGATTGCCACCATAGCGTGGGCTGCGAAGATCAGTCTTGTCAGCACAGCCTTGAACACAGTTGACACTAAAACCATGGTCAGTCTCTCTCCAGCCTCCACTATGTTGTACTCGTGTAATATGCGGTTGCTGAATGTCTACCTACCAAGAGCATGTCGAGTGCTTTTGTCCAGCTTCTTTTAGATGTTTATATCGCCACTGACTCACTGCTATAGCTCTGTTTTCCTAAGCGTTTTATCGTTTTATCGTCCCGCGTAACAATCAAGTTAGTTATAGTAACTGAAATTCGCCAGATCAGCGGATATCTCAGTTGTCCACGCCAGTAGACCTATATACTATACAGTAGTAATTAAATTACTTCCATTGCGGTATGGGCTCAATTGCGAACCATTTCCTTATGATCGAGTACCAGTAAAACAGTTTCAGTTGAAGCTCATGAATGCGTCAGTGAGCTCACGGCATTTTTCTTTTTCATGTCCACGCCAACCATAAAGCGAGGGGTTAGTGTTCTCGACACGGCTAACAGAGTCCTTTATCCTGTCGCCTTATCAGGCAGACGGACTTTTATCCTTGGCTTTTGTTAGCGAGGTTCCAGTGTTGATACACGGACATGTTGTGCCTCTACAAACTGTTAGTAGGATCAGTGATGTTCTTTCGCTCACAACTGACAGCCACAATACTCAGCTAGCTCCGCTCGCACCCTTGATTGCCATTTATTTAACCTGGTACACGTGAATTTGTATTTTTACACCGGGAAGGATAGAAAGGGAAAAGTAAAGTTTCCAAGTTCGAGAGAGTAAGTTTTCAATAGTTTAATTACTATTGGTTTAACGCCAGATTGTACTTTATATTTACGTACTGTACATCCGTGTTATTAGTCATTATTAGCAACAATTTCAGGGAGGGATCACCACCGATCGAATAAGATTTTATCTCACTGCTTCTATGACCGTATGTTTGGAACAGGAAAGTCGTTACTTTTTAATATTACATCGAACATGTGTCAAGAATCGTCATTTAAACCTTACAATTCCTCTGTGTAAGGTGCATTTGAGATTTTTTTCAGCAACACAAACAAATCACCGCCGACTATCCTCTCCTAATGTCAACACATCTACAGTTCGGCTCGCTTTTTACGAACGATAATACACTTGTTAGCCACAAACCCGACGGAAATTTTGAATTTACAGCGAAGCGAAGCCATTAGTAAACGCCGCGAATTAAAACAAGCACTTTTCCGCCTCTCAAATGTTCTTAACCGGAGTTCTCTCCATGCACCTGCTGTAGTAAATGACCTTCAATTCAATGTTATTATTTCTTATCTATAAATTGTTCCAAACAATTACAATGCCGGTAGAGCTGGTTTATGGAGACCATTTTTAGCTAAAAATATCTTGTTTTCAATTATTTAAAGAAAACTAAAGATGCAAAATCTCGGAAAAATTAATCTGACTATAGATTGAGTAGAGTACAATAATGAGTATATATAGACGAATCGCCTTTGGTACACAAAGCGAAACTTCTCATTTTGAAATGTCAAGATTTTCAATTGAAGGAGCTTTTGCAAATCCCTTGGCTCATTTAGTAGTTGTTTGTTCAGGGTTTCTTCTGGTGATATCTAATGGTTTTCTTGTTGACTTTGACATATTAACGGTGAGAACAGAACCGGAATCCAATATGTCAGCATTTCGCGGTATGAATCTAAAACACTGATATTTATGACCTTGCAGATAAAATGAGTTTATCTCGGGATATACGACGTCCACCCATATCAGGACAGTGGCAGCTGAGAGGGTACCCACCAGTAAACACACAGCAAGTGGCCTGGCTTACTGGTTAAAACCGTGCTAAGCCAACTAAGATATCTTCCATCAGTTAGTAACCGCCTCTAGTCTGTCTGCCACTTGTGCTGGTTTGTTGTTTTGCCTGTTGAATGACGCGAAGCCCCGAAAATTTGGGTGGGGTTGCATGTGCTGTCATGAGTCTCAAAATCCAGAGCCTATTTCAGGCCAAGATATATGATTCTAGACCTGACCGGACCATGTTTAACCTATTTCATGCACTACTTAATGTGGCCTTTAATCGCGTTACATGTATAATGGCATATGTCGCCAGGGTTTGTTCAGTCTCAGTTAAGTCGTCTCATACTTCCAAATCATCATCCTATTGCATATTTAAAAAGGGAAATTTATAACCCTATTTCAGACTAAAACAGCTCGAAATCATATATTCCTTTATTTATTTATTTATTTATTTTATTTACTTACTTCGGCCATAATAGAAGATACAAAATAGAATAAAGTAAAATATACAACAAACAAAACATAGAGGCCAGGAGAACCAACACAGCGTTAGCCAATTACGTTGGTTTCCTATGAAAAATTAAATTACAATAAATGATCTAATTACAATACCTATTTCAACCTAAAAGCAGCATTTGAGAGGTGCGGTTAACTGTCTTGCCTGGTGACATTTCAGACATACAGACTTCCAAGACCTAGGGTTCTCGATGTCAAATACAGAAGTGATGGCAGACACCCTCCAATTATTTACATTGATGATGTTATACTTAGACTTGGGATGTTTAATGTGTATAAGTATGTAGTTTGTTATAAAGTCATTTACTGCACACCACACTGTAAATATATTATCGGTTATATATATCACTATACTGTAAACCACACAGCGATCAAACGTCTGCGCATGCGTCAAAAGTCTTGCAACAACAACGTATTCCAAAACAAATTCAAAGCAACGCTCAGTGTTAACTTTGGGGCGTGCACAGCTCTATTTTCTAAGACTAGTAGTAATCGTAGATCATCAAAGTGCGTTCGACATATTTTTTGTAAGAGAAAGGACTGTGGTAACACAAAAGGCTGAAAGATTGCTGCAATGATGTTGACGGTGTAAGCCTTAATCATGATCAAAAATGCTTGTTTTTAACTAATGTGAAAATTTTGATGTCTTGATACAATTAAGGGAATGCATCTGGGTATAAAACTGTAATTATCTTCATGTTACATTAAATCATTGGATGCAATGCTTATGTGGCTATATGTATACATGTGTGTTTTATATGTTTATAGCATTAATTTGAGCATTCATAGCACATTTTGCGGTTGTGTGGTATACAGTGTACAGCAATAATTGGAGTCAGTGTAGAACACAAATCAACCCTATTAGCTAGCTATGGCTATTCGGATGTGTATAAACTGCATTCCAGTTCCTAGCATTCACAATACATTCCAATGTAGAACATAAACTATATATGCATGTGTATAAAGTACACCCCATGCAGTTCCTTAGATCATTCACAGTATTTTTCAAGTGAAAACAAGGTTGGCTGCCATTGTTAGTTGCAGAATAATTTATGGTCAATGTTGGTAGCCGGGTCCTGGCTTTGATCAGAGGTCCGTCAGAAATTCAGTGTAGATTAATCGATTAGGGAACACAGCAATGAACTCAGTACTTTAAATTTCCCTCACCTTGTACTGTGTTGATTTTCCAGTTCCTTGGCATATCAAAGTGTCGTTATAGATTAACTCTCTGCCTGAATATGTTAGTCAGTGTTGAATATTTGTATAACCAAGATGTACACAGTGTCGCAACTCACACAAGATACGGCGATTACGGGTATCTAGAAAACTCAGACCTAGATTTCTCTTCAGCCAGGTCATCTTACTGTTTGTAGTTTTGGTATCTGTATGTACAGCGAAAAGCAGAATCCAATACAACGAGCAAGCCAACAGAATTCACTCGGTTGTTACTGGACAGCACAAATTTTGATTCAGTTCTCTGTTCAACGACCGCGCCGACAAAACAGACCATGTTTGACTTGATATAGTTTGGACATCAGACTTTGTCGAATGCTACAGATATAGTACTCACTTTCCTCAGGCTTTGGCTACCGGACGCAAACACAGGCACAGGGAACCCGTCAACAGATTAGGTTGCGTTCTCCTTCGTCGAACGCAATTATATGTAGTAGATTTAATTTTCGGTATTAATTGTCTAACAATTTAACCTTTTTAAAAATCTTACTATCCTGCTTCTCGAGTACGTGGCGCACGTCAATAGCATTAGAAATGTAGCGGCGCTAATGACAGCGATCCAAGAAACACTGGATTGTAGTTACCTCTGAGTCTGAAGCTCCACATACTGATAAGCCGTATGTAATATTCGGGAGTACTATACTATTGAAAAGGTCGTCTATCTCTACCTGATTGTAGCATTCTTTGCGTAGTGACCTCAGAATAAACAAACATTTATTGACCTTAGTTAACTTAATTTTGACATGTGTGGAAAACTTACAGTCGCTTTGGAACGTGACTCGTAACAGAAGAAGATTGCTGCATTGTGGGATACTAAATATTGAGGAGTAACAATCTGTGTTAAATCACTTCCTTACATTGATCTGGATTACATGTCATCTTATTCGACCAGTTAAGACCACTAGATCTTCAGAGGTGTCACAGTCTTTCCAAACGGGAGCAACTATAGTGAAATCATCTGCATATTTAAAATGGACGGAGGTATCACCCAAATTAATTTCAAGGCCGTTTATTTATTTTTAAATATAAGGGCCACTCACACTGCCCGGCACTTCCTAATTGCACACCTTTCTTGTTACAGACATTCTCCACATATATATGATACGTTTTATCTTTTGTCAAAACTATTAAGGCCATCCCAATAAAATGTTTCGTTTACCATCGCCCTTATCGCCCCAATTTTGTTTTGGAAAATCCCCCAAAAATGCAAAAGTAAAAGGGGTCGGACCGCAGTAACTAACAACCTGCCATGTTATCGCTACCCCAACAATACAACCGGATACAAACACTATATATTTCTTTATTGTGCAGCCCAAAAGGGGTCGGCAATAAAATGCAAGGTGTTTATTTAGTAGCTCCGGCGGTCTTAGCCGACGGCGACCCACCATCACGAGCCAGTTGCTCAAGCATGTTAAGGCATGGTTTTTGAGCAGTTCTGATAAAACATTCCAAATTCGCTATCTTTGTCATTTATGTATGAAATACGCTATAACTTTGGAATAATACGGTAATCATGTGTCTTAACTATTATGGTGGTTTGAAGGTCACGTGACCTTAAGGCTGATAAAACAAAGAAATCAAAATGGGGTGGCGGAAGTTATTGTTTTGTTTCAGATTGTTAAGTTTGTTATGGGAAATGAGACTGTGTCCGGAATAGTTTACTTTTTATCACTGAAGAGGATATAAATGGCTAAAAATGGTTACAAGAATAGGTCACGTGACCTGTTTTCTATATTTTCGCCTTAACAGTCTATCAGGGTCAACCATTCCTGACTGGTCTTTAAAGTCAACCACAAGTGTAATCAGATAAATACAAAATCGTTACTTAAAATATCAAATGTACCACCCCATTTTTAGTTTAATTTTCAACTTTTTGTGATCACGTGGTTGGTCACGTGATAGACATTTTACCAAAATTTTATATTAGGACGATTAAAAACGCTGAGATTAGTTATAACCACCATTATTCTAGTATTTGAGCAAATTCAAGTGACTCTATTCAACAAAATAGCTGGAGCCTCGTTTTCATGTTCAAACCATGCCTAACATGCTTGAGTGGTGATGGTAAACGAAACATTTTATTGGGATGACCTAACCTCTAGTACCTGACGAAGGCTGTTTTAGTCAGCCGAAATATTGTATTCAATATAATTAACGTTGTATCAGCTTTGCTGTAGTCCTTGAACTTCTCATTTATCATTTATCAAAACATTCTCAAAAATAACATAGTACAGCCGTGCGATCAGCCTTGCTGTCTTCATATATAGAACAGTAAATAGCATCGTACAGCCGTGCGATCAGCCTTGCTGTCTTCATATATAGAACAGTAAATAGCATCGTACAGCCGTGCGATCAGCCTTGCTGTCTTCATATATAGAACAGTAACTAACATCGTACAGCCGTGCGATCAGCCTTGCTGTCTTCATATATAGAACAGTAAATAACATCGTACAGCCGTGCGATCAGCCTTGCTGTCTTCATATATAGAACAGTAAATAACATCGTACAGCCGTGCGATCAGCCTTGCTGTCTTCATATATAGAACAGTAAATAACATCGTACAGCCGTGCGATCAGCCGCCTTGCTGTCTTCATATATAGAACAGTAAATAACATCGTACAGCCGTGCGATCAGCCTTGCTGTCTTCATATATAGAACAGTAACTAACATCGTACAGCCGTGCGATCAGCCTTGCTGTCTTCATATATAGAACAGTAACTGACTAAATGAGTGTCAACATTCTTCTCATCCGCCTTGCCAGACTGATCTTGAATGAACAAATGTAAACAAACAAACAAAACAGTTAATATTGATAGTAGAACTGAAACACATTCAATTAAACATAGGGCCCCTAAGGGCAACTCGTGGATGGGCAGTGAGCTTTTGTGGTATATACTAAAAATGACTTGACCGATGACGTCATCGTTACGTCATCACCACTAAGTGAATCGTGGGAAAATAATACCATACCTGTCCAAGTTTGAACTGTCTGGCATTAGAAATGAGGGAGATATGGACATGTACTTAAAATCACGTGACCGATTACGTCATCGTTACGTCATCACCACTAAGTGTTCGATAGGGACCCACTAGAGCAGATGAGTGGGACAAACTACAGCAGTGACTGCAGCATGGATACCGTATGGCATGCCGTGACGTTGAAATGGTTTCCCATTGTTTTTGTCCTTCTGATCCAATCAAATCACAGAACTATGGCACAGCACGGCTACAGTACGGTTACGGATATGCCGTAGTTTGTCACACTCATACGAAATCTGCTCTACAATGTCTGTCCAGGTTTGAAGTGTCTGGCATTAGAACGGGCACCATCAATATAATATAATATAACAATAGAAAATACATAAGCAAATACCGTGAACAAAAATCCTGCAAAAATACGTTGGATCCGACGTAAGGACCTATGCAGCCAAAAGAAAAACGATTAAGAATGAAAAGTCCGAAGACTATACAGCAAAGCTGATATACAACGTAAAATTCTAAAACAAAGCACTACGGTTAGCTAGGCCTGACACGAAAAGTGCTCGAACTAGATTGCAGCCATAGACAGCTGTTTCGTTCTTATTAGAACTCGTCAGTATGGCATAGCAAACAGTACGCGGGCTTTGGTGCCACTGCACTACCGACCCGGACTACGCTAAAAAGCATCTAGTATATAAGAGCTCACAGAAAGGCTTGGTTATCGGGTCACACGTCATTACGGTGTGGCGAAAAGCCAAAAACCAAGATTTTTGCTTGGTTTTTGGCTTTTCGCCACACGTAATGACGTGTGACCCGATAACCAAGCCTTTCTGTGAGCTCTTCAGTACTAGATGCTTTTTAGCGTAGTCCGGGTCGGTAGTGCAGTGGCACCAAAGCCCGCGTACTGTTTGCTATGCCATACTGACGAGTTCTAATAAGAACCGCGAAACAGCTGTCTATGGCTGCAATCTAGTTCGAGCACTTTTCGTGTCAGGCCTAGCTAACCGTAGTGCTTTGTTTTAGAATTTTACGTTGTATATCAGCTTTGCTGTATAGTCTTCGGACTTTTCATTCTTAATATAATAATATTGTTAACTTATCAATATGTACGTTGTTTGATCAGCTTTTCTGTAGTCCTTGGACTTGTTCACCAAATTGGACGCGTACCTGAACGTCCGTCAATATATTTTCAGAAAATCAAACGTCATTCGGAAAGTCGTCGAGTCACAGAAAAAAACATGAATAACCCGTATCCACATATAAACCCAATATTACCGAAGTCCCAGTCCCTTTTTGGTTTCTAATTTGGGGTATGCACAAATTGCGTATTGCAATGGTTCCTAGCTTACCCCCTCTAGTGGTTCTGGTGCCATGTGCTTTAGAAGAGACGCCATTTTGAACTGGTGATCGGTGGGCACAGCGAGCTGTTTTCACGGGAATATAAAACGTTCCAATCTGATTGCAAAAATGTCTTTCGACGGAAACAGAGGGCCTCCAAAGATTGAGGGGATGACAAGCTTAAAGGTAGACAACTTAACATACCGCACAACCATCGAAGATTTGAAACGGGTCTTTTCCAAATACGGCGAGTTGGGAGACATCTACATTCCTCGCGACCGACATTCACACGAGTCTAGAGGGTTTGCCTTCATTCGATTCTGGGAAAAAAGAGACGCAGAAGATGCTATGGACTCTATGGATCGAAACCTCTTGGATGGGAGAGAAGTTCGTGTTCAGATGGCTCGGTATGGCCGACCAACAGATCCGTATCGACCGAAAAGATCCCGTGCAAGTCGCTACCGTTCGCGCTCCCGCTCACACTCTCCTCGTAGAAGGTAAATCTTCCATTTTATATTTTCGACTTCTGTTTTTGTTTTGTTTTTAAATTTAAAACATAATCAAAGAGCGAAGGGCTTACGTTAATGAAGCATCAACATCGGAGAATCTTGCGGTTATTTTTAATGTTAAATTAAAATATAAGTTCTTATAAAAAGTGAGTGGACTCGGTGGGTTATAAGGTTATAACTAACAGTATAAGTGCACTGCCCTGGTCTCGTCTCTAGCTCTGGTCTAAAGCAAAATTTAAAGGCTCCGGGTTCACGACAATCACGTTGTTCTCAATTTCCAGGAGAAGGTAAAAAGCAGTATGGGATTCGCAATATGATTTGGGAAACGTTTTTCTTTTATAGTGTATGCCGTATGGTACGTTTTCTTAGATAGGACATTTTTGATTGGATTTGGAGTCGTAAACTAAACTTGATCCCATATTAAACTTCCCTCCCTTCAAAGGAGGTTACTGTTCACGAAAAAAGATTTAACTTAAGCGCTTAACCACTGTGCCACCCAGGTTTGATCCCTGGACGCGGACCGAGAGTCTCCAGTTTTTCTCCCTCCAAAAAAACAACACACTAATGTCTCTATCAATTCCAAGCCCCCCGTGCATTTGTGGGGATTTTGTCATTTTGGAATCAGAACGTTGCAAATGCCCCACCCCGGGGCCAGCTAAGTTATGCAAATGCCCCACCCCGGGGCAAGTATAGCGAACACTCCAAATTTCTTTGCCGTTTCAAAGCCACATTTCACCACTTTTCTTTATTAAAGTAATGCAGTACTCACCTTCAAACACTTTCGTAAGTGAGCCTGGGCTCCCTAGGCATTTCGGGACATGCCCCCAAATCCCACATTCACTAGCCAGTTCCCAACAAACCGCACACTTCACCCCGAAACTGGGAAATTCCTAACGTCATGTTCACGGATGACTTTTCCGCCGCCATGTTGATCGATGAAGCAAGCACGTGTGATCAGTTGAGCAAAACAAAATCAAACACAGGGGACGGGTGGGATATTTTTTTTACAAATGCCCCAGGCCCGGGCTGACGCAAAACAAATGCCCCACCCCAGGGACAGATAGGTTGTCAAATGCCCCATCTTGCCTGGGGGGGCTTGGAAAAGAGACATAAATTCCAATTCGATCTGTGAATTAGCTGGGTCCTGGCTTTGATCAGCCTCTTATGGTTGCTTTAGGCAGCAGCATTTAATGTCATTCTTCCAGTTGCCAATGCAATTGACTGACAAGGTGCCAGACTGTGCATAGGTGCAGTAGGAGAATAATATTGGGTGGGCTAGCTGTATACATGAGGCACTTTGTGAAATGGCCTTCTGTAGCCATGTGTACGAGATTGGTACTGTTAATATTAGCAAAACCTGTTTGTAAATGCTATTTTTCTCCAATGATTATTTATTGTCAACCTTTTTATAACTGAGGTTATTTCTATAACTGAGGTTATAGAAATTGATGATTGGTTTCCCATGGGATCACAAGCTCAATAATTATCATTCATTGTTGAAGTGATATACACCTATTCCAAATGAAGTTGTCATGGTCGAGCAACAAAGGGTTGTCATTATAACAGCAACTATGCAGAATGGAATATGGTGTAATTCGAAAATCCATTCGAAGGAAACCATCAATATTATTCTTAAAGCCTTTGACTCTAAAAACAAACTACAATCCATTTCGGTATGTTGTTTACCGCTTGTCCAGGACAACCTTTTTTGAAACAGGTGTATCAGCCAAGGGAACAGGCCACTTGCGATAGGGATCAACAATTATTGGTGATGCATACTACTGCTTGGGACTAAAACTTCAAAGGGAACCATACAGGACCCAGTTGTTCAAAGCAAGGGTAACTTTATCCCTAGTATAGCACTACATCTGTAATAATCAAAGCAAGGGTAACTTTATCCCTAGGATAGCACTAAATCTGTAATAATCAAAGCAAGGGTAACTTTATCCCTAGGATAGCACTAAATCTGTAATAATCAAAGCAAGGGTAACTTTATCCCTAGGATAGCACTAAATCTGTAATAATCAAAGCAAGGGTAACTTTATCCCTAGGATAGCACTAAATCTGTAATAATCAAAGCAAGGGTAACTTTATCCCTAGGATAGCACTAAATCTGTAATAATCAAAGCAAGGGTAACTTTATCCCTAGGATAGCACTAAATCTGTAATAATCAAAGCAAGGGTAACTTTATCCCTAGGATAGCACTAAATCTGTAATAATCAAAGCAAGGGTAACTTTATCCCTAGGATAGCACTAAATCTGTAATAATCAAAGCAAGGGTAACTTTATCCCTAGGATAGCACTAAATCTGTAATAATCAAAGCAAGGGTAACTTTATCCCTAGGATAGCACTAAATCTGTAATAATCAAAGCAAGGGTAACTTTATCCCTAGGATAGCACTAAATCTGTAATAATCAAAGGGGTGACTTTTTAGTGATTTTTTTCAAAATCATCAAATTCACCTGAAAACTTCTAAACAACCAGTTTAACAACTGTTTATTACTGTTTTGGCATTTATATTGCGATTACACCAGCAAAAATCTAAAATTCTTCACATAGAAACGACTATAAAATTATGCATATCTAGCACTAGTTTGTGTTCGGTTGAGTGCTTCTACAGCTGTGAACAATCTTTTGTTTTTCTGTGGAATAGTTTTTAAACATGAAATCTGCCTACTTCAAAGTGACAAAGTCCAGCCATAAACTAAAACTCTACAGCACAGATACATTACAGAACAAGATCGGGTTAAAGTCTTCGATCAAGAGAAAGTGAAAATCCCGATAAACAGGAGAACAACAGTCTAACTGCTCAACCGAATACGAACTAGAACTAGATATGCATAATTTTAGAGTCCCATGGAGAGACAAAAGCATTGTTGTCAAGCAAACATTGTCCATTTCTATGTGAAGAATTTTAGGTTTTTACCAGTGTAATCACAATATAAATGCCAAAACAGTAATAAACAGTTGTTAAACTGGTTGTTTAGAAGTTTTCAGGTGAATTTGATGATTTTGAAAAAAATCACTAAAAAATGCTCACCCCTCAATTGTAATATGTACAGTATACAGTATAAGATCATGTGTTGACCCAAAACCATACAATCGTCAGGTTAAACACATTTTAATGATTAGAGCAAAACATTGGATTGATTAACCCATTAGTATTTTCCCTTTTCAGTGCCTTTTATACATTATAGTTGTATAATTATAGTTCACCATGGCGTGTATGGTTACCAAAGTTCCAGTGTTAATCCTTTCTTTTTTAATGGTAATATAAAGTTGTAGCTGATGCTAATAATGCTCATTAGTATTTTTCTCTTGCCTTTTATATATAGTAGTTGTACATAGTCGTTTATATAGTTCACCGTAGTTTTCATAGTCCTTTTTTCTTTTCCTTATGTAAAATAAAGTTGTAGTAGTTATAGTAATATTTTTTTATATTGATCTCACAGATGTAAAGCTACTTAGTAGAGATCTGTGATTAAACCATTATTACTCAGGCCTTCGGCCGAGGCACGAGTCAGAAAATGCAAGCCGTTTATTATTATTAAAATTTTGTTTTTGTGTCGCTGTTTGCCACCAGTAACCAATCAGATTACACAGGAGCCCATTGTTCGATTCCAACACGTGACAGGATCAACCAATCAGATCCGACACCCGCCAGATCGCTCGGCAAAGCCAGCAACGTAGCGAATGTTTGGGTTCATTCTGAACTATTATTTTGCTGAAACCAAAGGTTTCTTCGAATGAAATATCAAGATATTCAGTTATTCTAGGGCTGACAGGACTTTTAGGGGCTTTCGATGGAAAATTCTCACATTTACGAAAGGGATGTGGCGATCCAAATATCGCACAGTAAGCTAGTCTAGCCGGCCGGAGGAGTGATGGTTTTGGTCCAATAATCCACGGAAACTGAAAGAAAATGCCTGTACTGCTGCATCTAAGTGCCATACGATTGCAGTGTTGCGTTGTTGATATTGTTGAAATGCTCTTCATTACCATCACACACTGTGAGGAGGTCAAATGAGGGATTGATTGTTTGCAATGTTGGCTGTAATTGTTTACTGTGAAGTCCTCTCCTGAAAATGAAATACTCTTGAGATACAACTGGGAAATCTTGACTAAACCAGTCAACCAATGCCGAACTTTACTAAGACTTCAATTCAAGAGTCGCAAAAGCTGGAAGTGAACAGTGATTGACCCTGCTTTGAACGCGAACGGAAATCAGAACTGGTGAGGTTGAAATTATGTGTTTATATATACGCACACAAATCTTGCTTGTTCCCTACTTTTAAAATTTTATTTAGTGTAATGGTGACTGTAATTCGAACTGGAAATGAAATCGTCCGTAAGTTGAATTGTATGTGACTTTATAGAGACCAAGAAGAAAAAGTTAAAATCGATCGTCAAAACAATAACAGAACTCGGAAGATACAGAGAGGAAATCGAATTTACTTCGAATTATACCCATAAACAGAACTGGATATGACTTACAAACCGAGAATACCGAATTAAAATTGAATTGGATGTGAAACTGTCAAAAGAAGAGCAGGATTTGTTGTGTAAAGCCATACATCAATTCCAAACCTGCCACTTTCCCTCCACCCTCCCCCCTGGATATTTGTGGGGCATCAGAACGTTGCAAATGCCCCACTGTGGGATCAAATCTCCACGGTGGGGCTTTGGTACGGGTGCAAATCTCTTATCAAATTCGCTATTTTGACTCTCTTTCTACAATTAATGAATTCCCCACCCTGCCAACTTTTGTTTGCTCCAAAATGTCTCACCCCTTGGACAAAAACTCAATCAAATGCCCCACTTATGCCCCCCACCCTTGGGGGATGGGCAGGTTTGGAATTGGTAGAGCTATACACAGATACTGGAACTGATTAGAACAATCATAAATAGAATTGGGTTTGGAGATTTATTTACGAAGCGAACACCGTTGCCCTGAAAAATATGTTGAAAAAGTCAACTTGAAATACTGAAGAAAGAAGACAAATGTAGGACTGTCAAAAGAAGAAAAAAGAAAATTGAATTAGAGCTAACTCGAAAAATGGAATGACCATCATCAGAAAATTGTATAATACTAAAAATAGAATAATTTAGGTTTTGAAATTGGGACAATGGGATTTCCTGTGCATTTCTCTCTTGGGGGCATATTACTGATCCTCCAAGCCTAACCCAATCCGTCCAATCTATTTTTATAGTATTTCAGAAGTATTTCTGTTTTTATGTTTTCAGATAACGAATTGAAGTGATATATAATTTATATGCATTCACTTGTATACTGATATTATTATTACAGTCACGAACAGACAATATTTAGCTTAATTAGTGACAAATTTTAATTGATATTAATCTAAATCATGTTCTTCATTTGTTTCGAATTTTTAATTACAAGGAGGGCCACACGTTTCTTAGCCTTCCCCGCAGTCGTTTTTAGGGGCTCATACCTAGCCCCTAAAAACGACTGTGGGGGAGGCTACGCATTTCTGTGTGTACTAGTTGGTGTTACCCTCTTTAAATAAAGTTAATTTTATTTTCCAAGTGGTCTACATGCATGAAATCAATGCACACAATATTTTATTAAACATTAGGGACTGGTCAAAAATTAGCAGCGGAGGTGCAAAGGGGGAGGGGTGGGGTGGAGATAAAAAAAAGCCTAAAATTGTATAACCCTCCCTGGACAATTAGTATGAAATATTTTGACACTTTCTCCCTTATAACCAATCCTTTTTCAGTTGCCCATTATTTGTGACCCTCCAGTTTTGGGGATTCAAAAAAATGCAATCCTCGTCTTTCACAACTCCTTCCCCTGATAATTTCTGACCAGTCCCTTCAGCGACCACCCTTATGCAACCTGGTTTTAATTTTTAGTAAAACTTTGTAATTAGAAGCTCCTGTAAGTGACCGTGACCACCTTTGGAGGTTGTAAATGCTATTTTCCACCTTCTTACAATTCTCAAACAGGTTTTGCTAATAACACTACCAATCTCGTACAAGTGCCTTTAAATATTTGTTTGCCATCTAGTACAGCCACATGGTATTCCTGCAAAAGGTCCATTCCATTATATATAAAGTATCACAAGCATCAGAAGTGAATCAATTATCTGGTCCCCTAGCACAAACCATGTATGACACAAAAATATACTAGAACTCCATGTATTAACCTATTTATAGGTGGCCCGAGTTAAGGCCAATCAGGGCCTCTTGTTATTATTTTAAAAAATAACTCCGGGATAGTGCTTAACTTGTGCTTCAAATAACTGGGCCGTGGACTGAAAGCACAACTTCTCCAATCAATAGGCCTTTTGCACAAAATAGTCACATGCCGACATGACTCGAAATCAAAATGCAGTTACATTGTAGTTATGAAAATTAGGTCACAATTTTTTTGTCACTGAAACATAATCCAGCGACCTTAGGACAAAAAACTGCACCTGCAATATATTTTAACTTTAAAATGGCATCTGACTGAAGGTTCGTACCACTGTCTGTCCAAAGAGAAGCTAAATGGTGCACGATTTTGCCCCCCCCAAAAATTAATCTCAGGCATGAGAAAATAATAAGGTGCATAGATACATGTAGCATCATATCACTAGTATGTCAACTTCTTTTCTGTGTTCTTACAGACAAAGCCGCTACTCTAAATCACGCTCAAAGTCGCCTCGCCGAAATCGCCACAGTCATTCGAGATCTCCCAGGAAGCACCACTCCAGATCACACAGTCCAGCTCCCAGATCACGCTCTCGTTCACACAGTGGATCCAGATCTCGTCGTCAGCGCTCAAAATCTCATTCAGCCTCTAGGTCACCAAAACCTCGTAATCTGCATTCAAGATCCAGGTCTCCAGTACATCAATCTCAATCCAAGTCCAGATCACGCTCATTTAGCCCTCAACAGTCTCATTCCAAATCACCTAGAGGAAGATATAACGATGTCGGCAACCGTTCTGATTATCCTGACAACAATCAAGACACACTAGACAATGAGTGACAAGGTCATGCCTTTTGTCATTTTGATATGTGCGCCTGTGTGCATGATTATTGTATGTCTTTTCCAGATTTTCTTTCAGGGACATCAGGGACATGGACACATTTTGGTGTTTTGTTACTGCGGTGGTGCAAGGGCCAGCATTTTGAGTGGCAGTTGTCAATTAACACCTGTTTTGAATAGGTAGTGCATCATTTTTCCTGTTTTATTTTAGTTAGTCCATGTAAAGTAGCACTAGTTTGGTCACCAAAGCCAAATATTTTGTTAAGCTGCCTTGTTTTCCATTGTCTTATTGAGTGTTAGGATGTAGCTTATTCTTTGAGAAGTGAACATGTTTGTGGAGAGAGTTTAATTTATTATGCACACAGCCCTTGTTGTCTCTTTTGATTTGTATTCTGGTATCCAAATTACAAGGCAGTTTGCAGAATAGTTCAAAGTTGGTGTTAGATAAGGTAGTACCATGTACAGATAAATATAATTTGATAGGAGTTTGCATGCTCGCTGACGAGTGAAACAAAACAATATGTTTGCATGAGAACTCAGTTAATAATGTAGCTGTGAGTGATGATGTTGTAAGCCATGCTGCTTTAAGTATGAACCTTGTCAGCTATGTTGCTGCTCTGTAACAAAACAAGGCTGCAAGGTCTCCATAGTTGAGATGGTGGCAAATATTAACATGGTGGCAGCTTTAAGTCACAACGTGCATCAAAAACAGTACAACATTCATAGAGGATAAGTCCATGTTGACAGTTGCCTCATCCATAGTACTGCTGATAGTGTGCTGCCACCATGTTTATGGCATCATTGTCACTGCTTCAATGGAGTGTGATCTGGTGTGTGAACAATATCATGTGACTTTGTTTTTAGACTGAGTTAATTTACATGTATGTAGGAAAAATAGGAATTTTAGCATAAACTGTTTTTTTAGAAGCAATGCATGTATAGTAATTTTGGCTGTAACAACTTGTAATATTGTGAAATTAGAAACGTTATCTCATTAATTTGTTATCACCTGTGAGAGGTGACGAGTATTTTTCTTTCCCTATTATGTTAATGTTGTTTCTTGGCAGCGCTGTTGTAGTGTTAATTTTGTAATTATTGTTGTTAGCCTGTGTGAGTTGCAGATAGTAGAGCTTTCCAATGTTTAATATACAGTGATTTTCCAGTCCTTGGATTAGAATGCAGGGCTCAAATTTAACTTTGAGGAAAGTTAACCCAGGGTAGTAGACCAAAATGTTGCTAACCAACTGAGATTTGACTTTCCAAGATTCCTTAGTGACCAACTGAGATTTGACTTTCCAAGATTCCTTAGTAACAGGATTCAATTGTTTGTAAGGGGCTTTTCTCTGGATATATAATTAATTTAGGTAAAAAAGTACTAACCACTTCGGGTTAGCTAAAGAAATGTTTAGAAACCAAATGTTGAAAAATAGTTACCATTGGTTAAAGGAAAACTTAAATTTGAGCCCTGGTTTGGTAGCTTAAACCAACATCCCATTTCACTGCTTCTAGAATCAAGCATTTGTCTCATGTCCAGGGCATGTCTTCCAGTATGACCTACATGTAAATTGTTTATGCCTCAATAATCACTTGAGTAGCAAACATTTAAAAAGGCAGTTAGTTTGTGCCATGTGATAACCAGGCACTACAGTGCAGCAGTGTGAGATGGGATGTAAGGTTTTTTTTAAACAGTACATTTTGAAGTTGATTGCTCTACACATTTCCCTGCATTAAACTTGTCATATTACACTTTCCTATAGGCGCAGTAATAAAAAGCTGTCTTGGTGGGAACACCTAGTCATGCAGAACCTGAGTGCGTACAGCACAAAGCTGTGGGCCTGCTGAACTGGAAGCTGTTGTTCTGCACACTGATTTCCTGATTCTTGCGGAATGCTGCTGTGTCACTTAAATTGGCTGTAACCTCATTCAAACATACTACCTTTGGAGTATTTTTTCTTCCCTTAGCAGAAGCTTTTGGGCTTCTGTTTTGGTTGAAGAAAATACTAAAACTGATCAAACCGTCTTTATACTTTCAAAAATGTATGATGCATCTGGTTTGAATTATGCCACAAATTTACAGACAACTTTCTCTTTACATTGAAGGCATGTGGAAATTTAGTTGACGAGGACAGTGTTGACATGCTGTGCAAATAATATACAACCAGCTGGTGGAGGAGGGGGGCAAGGTCTGTGGTTTGCAGTTTCTTGCAAAACTGTGTGGGTGTGATGGAGGGAGGGAGGGGGGGCTCCCATGTAACTGCTATCCAGGTATGTACTACAGGGGTCCCTTTAAATTCTGAGATGGGGTATATGTTGACTGGTCAGTTTAAAAATGCAGTGTTATAGCATTTTTCTCTTGATTTGAGTAATACAGTAATGCTCGAAACCTGTATTCTGATTGCTCCATTATACTGTAGCTCTATTGTTTTCGTACTACACGTTCTAAAGGTTAGGGTGTTTTGTATTGTCGGGTAAGCCAATGCTGTGGCTCGTTTCGAGTGGTACAGGCTGGATCCTTGATTTTACCTTCAGATATTCCGGCTGTTATTGCTTGAAGAACCTTTTGCTAATGGACCCATTTCCCATCTGAATTGGGCTACCATATTTAACCCCTTTAGTCTGAGATGAGGTAGGAAATTAGGAAGGGGTACCCAAAAAATGGTGGATTCCCCTGGTGTTTTTTTGGGGGGGGGGGGGGGGGTGGTGCATTGGATGGTGAAGTATTGAATTGATAACTCTGTCAGGGTGTTGCGGCTACTGTATTATATTGGTAATGGGCAAATGCTTGGCTTTGAATGCTGACAGGAGAACACAATCCTTCACTCAAGCCAGCCAACCAACTCTGAATGCACCTTCCGAGAAAGAAGTCTGCGATTTGAGCCACAAAATTCCATACTGATGATGTTCCATGGCCAGGATCAGTGCTATTTCATTGGCTATTAAATCTAGTTACCATGGTAATAATATAAAATTGTACTAGTCTATCAAATAATGCAACAACATCCTGGCTGTGGAATGTTATCGGTATGGAATTTTGTGGCTCAAATTGCAGACTTCTTTATTGGAAGGCATGTTTCGAGTTGTAGCTCCCAAAGAAAGATGGCTATTGGTATATTTGCTGGCTACAATAATTATGGACTAGGTGAAGGTAAGTGAACTATATCTTGGGATGTATTCAGGTGAACTGAGTGGAAAGTTCATGCATATCGGAGCTCATTGAATATTTTGGAATCGGGTTAGGGTGAATGGACATTTTTTTTCCAAGACCAGTAACGTTAATTTTGTACTGTTAAACAAGAAATTTAAAATATTAGAAAATGTTTGGTAGCATGGTCATGTTTTTTTTTTAATTCAGGAAAGAGAAAATACCAAAATTAGCCACATTGACAAGTTTCAAAGGAATCCGTTGTTTTCACATAGTTACAAGAGTACAAATGTATGGCATTTTCTGTTGCCCTTACATTTGACTAATTATTATTACTTGTTCTGGTTTTTGGGTGTTCTTTCCAGTCATGGTATTAGTTTTTTTCTTTTTGCTGAATTTTAAAATAAATGTGTAACTGTTACATAATTACCTATTGTACACAGGAAAACAACTTTGCAATTAACTGCATGACTAACTTTGTTGCTGAAATGTGTTGAGTAGCTGGCAGCTGATTAAAGTGCCTCTAACCCTTCTTGACATTTTTCTACTTATGAACCTGTGAAAGGTTTGGATTACTTCTGCGAAGAAATTTTTGGTTTACAGATAATACTCTATGTTCTATACTTGTTTGAAATGGTTCAAAAGTGACCTTTCTTTACCCATGACCGCGTAAGTAAAAGCCTGGGTCGATTCCCTTGATGACGTCATCTAATTAATTCGACTTTGCAATACTTTGAATAAATACTTAGGATTATGTCTAAAGAACTTTTTAACTCGTTTTAGAAAGGTGCCATGGAGGATAATGCATTAATGAGATGACGTCACCCTGGGAATTGACCCAGGCTTTTACTTGCACAGTCATGGGTTAGGAAAGGTCAGATTTTCACCATTTCAAACGAGCGTAGAACAGTATCTGTAAACCAAAAAATTCTTCACAAAAGTATTCGAAACCTTTCATAAGTAGAAAAATGTCAAGAAAGGTTAGAGGCGCTTTCAGAAACTGCTTGTACTTGCCTTGTTACATGAACATGGATCCTTCACTTTTGACAAATTATTTAGCAGTATATATCTTTAGTTGATAATGTGTAACAAACTACACATGGAGGGCGGTGGTCTGACTGCACCAGTGTATGGAAAAAAGTATTGAATCGAGTTACCTGGCTTCAGCCAGATCTTTGGTAGATTTTCAAGGGATGGGGAAATTTAATTTACGGACTGGATAGTGTTTTTGTATGGTTAGCCTATGTGTAGCCGTTAACTCGCCATTGGTAAAGTCGACGCATAGGCTATTGACTTTGTACGGTGCACGCGAGAGTAACTAACCATGTTTGCCATCTGAGTGAGGTAGGTTTCATTACATGCAGTACATTTGTATGCATCGACAACCATCAATGCTACTATTCTCTAGGTCAGAAGACCCTAGAGAAATGAAAGGGATCTATGGAAGGCCAGTGCGATGACTGTTCTATCATATGGAACACAGAACAGAGTGGTGTGACTACATAAACACATGATAACCATAAAAGCACCCCAAAACAGAGAGTTTTTGCACT